>WBZZ01005250.1:20000-65787 GCA_019918135.1 Paulinella micropora
ACAAGAAGAAGAACAAAAGAAGAAGAACAAGAACAAGAAGAGCAGCGAAGCATTTAATATGTGTACCTTGTTGCGGACTCCATTCCAAGGTGACCTGGGGGGAACAAATAATTTCTAAAGATATTCTGTATTTTTAGGTTTTATTCTTTTTAGCTCAATTTGGGAAAAAATTTCCCTATCTAAAAAGAAGGAGGAGGAAGAGGAGAAGGAGAAGAAGAAGAAAAACAAGAAGAAGAAGAAAAAGAAGAAGAAAAGAGGAGTAGGAGGGAGAAGTAGTAATAGTAGTAGTGGTGGTGGTGGTATGTGGCAGTAGAAGTAGAAGTAGTAGTAGTAGTAGTAGTGGTAGTGGTAGCTAGTACTAGTAGTAGTAGTAATAGTAGTAGTAGTAGTAGTTGGTAGTAGTTGTTGTTGTTGCTGTTGATGTTGTAGTTATTGTCGTTGTCGTAGTTATTGTCGTTGTCGTTGTCGTTGTTTTTGTTCTTCTTCTACAGAATTTAGTAGTAGTAGCAGCAGCAGCAGTAGTAGTAGCAGTAGCAGTAGTAATAGTAGTAGTGGTGGTGATGGTGGTGGTGATAGTAGAATAAATCAATAACAACATATACAACATCAACAATAACCACCAAGACGTAGAGAGGACGAAGAACAAGGAGAACGAGAAGAACAGAGATAAGAACTAGGGCAGAAATGAGGCCAAAGAAGAGGAAGGAGAAAAAGATGAGGAAAAAGATCCTGAGCCACAAGAACAAACACAGAACAAGAACAAGAACAGCAGAGCCAGTAACAACATCGGCAACACCGATGACAGCAACATCGACGACAGCAACATCGACAACAACCACGACGACATCCTACGATACTACTACTACTACTACTACTACTGCTACTACTACTACTACTACTACTACTACTACTATGACGAAGACGACGACGACGACGACTATACACACGACTAAGACTTTTCTACTGCTGCTACTACTGCTGCTACTACTGCTGCTGCTACTACTACTACTACTACTACTACTACTACTACTACTACTGCTGCTGCTGCTGCTGGCTGCTGCTGCTACTACTACTACTACTACTACTACTACTACTACTACTACTACTACTACTACTACTACTACTGCTGCTGCTGCTGCTACTAGTACTACTACTACTACTACTATTACTAAATCTGCAATCATTAGGCCAGTGGTAGTAATAGGAATAGGGAGAGGAGGAGGCATTAGGATTTGAACAGTCAAGAACAGGAAGAAACAGACGTAAAAAGAAGAAAAAGGGGAATACACGAGCAGCAAACAGCAAGCAACAACAAAATCCACAAGATTTAGACCAAGAATAACAACAACAACAGCAGCAGCAGCAACAAAACAACAATCAAAAGATCAGAACAAATGTGCGGTTTCTGGGCAGGCTGGCCTTGGGATTGTCTACACACGGTTGTACGGCGCTGGCTTGGTTGCATCTGGAGTGCTTGCTATGGTCGTCAAGTACACGAAGGAGCAAGAAAGGCTACAAAAGCTGAAAGACGATCCCACGAACCCAGGCTTATAGCTTTTGTTTTCTTCCCGCCACCCCCCCCCCCCCCTTCTTTTTTACTCTTATGTTATTTTATTTTTTTGCCGACAAAGTCTTTGTGCCACTGAGACGAACCTTGGCCGATTGTCCTGTCGCAAAAGTAAAAAAGGAAGACAAGAACATTCCCCTTCAATTTACTTCTTCTCGCCTTCTACCTGGAGCGTTCTCGGCCATTTTTCATGTCTGTTCTGGCTCCGTTTCCGCAGAACCGTGTATGCAAATTGCACCTGTGGAAAAGAGACAACACAAGCCTCTGACCGTAGTTCATTCAACGTCACTGCATCATGGGGTGTATTGCACACAAACTTTGCGTGGCAGAAAGGACCAACTTTGACACTTCTCTGTCAACACTATGGCCGTAACATTGCGGAGGACTTGCAACTGGCCAAGTCAGGTAATCATCATCAGTTTTCTTTTTCTGTCGACACTTGAGGCATGACAAGCTGGAGATATACAGTCGGGCTCAGAAGGAGCACTTTCGCATTATGTGCTCAGCCTTGCATTTCTATAACATGGACTGAGAGAAAAAATCAAAAATGGATGTTTGCCGCATACATGTCTGAAATATTTATTCAGATAGGTGTGCGGATAGCTTTACAAAACAATTATTGTGTATCACAAACTCGGCATTTACTTGTATTGAAGCCCAACAACTTAAGTCGCTTCGCAACATCACACGCTGGTTTTTTTCCACAAATCTCGCCTGCAGTGCTTGGGCTGTTTGTGACACGGTGCGAAAACTATTCCCGACTCCCAATTGTAGACTAGGTGTTCTGTAATTTTAATGTGCATAATAATTTTGTAATGTAAACCAGACTTAAATGTAACTGATCAAGTATTCTCTGGAAAACCTCAGCCAAACCGTTGAAGGATTCTCTGGAGTCTCATTAAAAGAAAAATCAGCGAACTTGAAAAGATTTCGGTTGCGGCAGAGCCGAGGTGTAATATTGCTGTTGACATTCAAGACAACAAAAAAAATTGATTTTTCTGTTTTGGTTGGAATTTCAGTTTTGGTTGGAATTTTGATTTTGGGTGAAAATTTGAATTTTCAAATTAACTGCTATATTCGTCCGCAAAATATCGTAAATTTTCGCGAAATGTTACCGTTAAATTTGAAAATTTGAATTTTTGTCACAAAAATGAAAAACTGTCACAAAAATGAAAATCTGACACAAAAATGAAAAACTAATTTTTGTTGTTGTCTTGAATGTCAACAGCAATACTGAGATGAAGTTAGAGGTGTGTTTTGGCGTGCAGTGTTGTTAAAGTAATTGATATTTAATAACCGATAACTGATCTAACGATGTGAAGACAAACTAATGAACAAAACCTCCGCACTTGCTTCCCGTCTTAAACCGGCACTCGGGGCGTCCCCCTCCTGCAGTCTTGCGACTTCCAAACTCGAAGAATTTGCTTACAGCAATACTAAAACATGATTTCTGCCAGTCGAACTGCCGACGTCAAAAAAGGGACGGTATACCTTCCAGAAACTAACGCATGTAACGTACAGATATTCGTAAAAAGTGTAATGGTAAAAAGCTAGTGCAAGTGGACAATTTTATTAATAATAGTATGTAGTCATACCGGCCCATCCCAAGGAAAATTACCTATTTTATTAATACCTTTATTACTCTATGTGTAACTGTGAATTCAAAGCTTTGGCTGTCTGGGGTTGTGGCACTTAGTGACGTGTCAGTATTATTGAAATTTCTAAGTTGAGTAAAGTACGAACTTTCAACCCTCTTGTCTGAGTGGGTTATGAGCCTTGGTGTTACGATAGTAGGATATCAAGTTAATAAACAGATAACTGTTACTAACGATATGAAGACTGAGGATGATACCTAAAGTAGGGACTCCGTAATCTCCAGACTAAGGATAACCGACAGACCGGAACGATCAGTATTGCCATTATATACCGGGTGGGCCGGCATATTCATATGTAGGTTCTAGTGGTCGGTAGAATCATTAAATATTTCGCAGCGAGTAATCTCATTCAATATTCAAGATTTTGAGGTGCTGTCTGTGCAGAATTCAATGTTTGTAGTGGGAATGGACTTTCCTGTATTAAGGTTTTCAGTTCCTATAAGCTATTGCTGTGATCTGGGGGTATGTTCTGAATCTTGACTAACTAGTTTTCGACCTATGTTTTCCTAGTTTTTGTTTTATACCGCACTTCTCTGCAAAAACCCTCTGGCAGAATTGCTCAACATAACATTTGAATTCATTTATGCACTTGTGCGTAAAAATGAGTGCAGAGTGCATCATGCAAACAGCATTTGTCAGTTAAAAACTGCCATACTTGCTATGTCGTCAAATGTGAAAATTGAAGTCGATAATAAGGATTTCAAATACAGGAAAGACCATGTTTTCTGATAAAAACACTTGTGTCATGCTTGCTTTTGCTTGAAACAACGTGGTTTGAACACACACTCGCTGTGAACACATGTACCTCCGACTTGAAACTGGTGCCGCGGGCCCGTAAGCAAACTCGGCATTTCACAACATAAAAATGCCATCAGTACCGGAAAAACCGGCAATACATTTTGACTTGTTGAAAATCGATGGCGAAAAAAAAGACAAGGTTAAACCAAAAAGCCCCTATCAAGCGATCCTACCTACGAAAAAATGAAAAAAAAAGACAGCAGCGGGTAGAGAACTGCTTTCCCAGCAAAAAACTAAAAAAGCTGCAAAAAAAGCACAACGACAACAGGAGTAAGCCACTTTTTCTGAACACCAATTTCTTCGAATTTTAGTGCTTGTTTTCGTTTGTTTAGTATACATACATCATATTTTCTGTGCCTGTTATGTAGGATAATGATTCATAAGGCCTCCAGAAAGGCTCAGAGAGAATTAGGTGAGTGCCTGCATGCTGTTTCTATGTGTTTTGTGTGTGTTTCTGTTTCTGTTTGTATGTTGGAAATGTGTGGGAGTAGAGTGTGTGTGTGTTGTGTGTGATCTATTTTTCTTGCATGTAACAGCTGTAATGCATATTGTATGTGTGTGTTCTTTGTTCTCCCCTACAGTTGCGGAACTGGAAGCCAAGGGTGTGGACTTGGAGCTACAGCAACGAGGACCCTCTGTCGCCATCGTTGCGGCTGGAGACGAAGTCAACATGGAGGCCACTATTACGGTCATTTCTCAATCCATTTCGTACCTACATGTTTATGTATGTCCTCTGTGCGTTTGGTTTGCATTTATTCATTGTTTTCCGCAGATACTGCTTCTTTTTCAGCACTTTTTTGCAGGTAAAGTGTCACATAACGTGCCTGTTTGTACACATTTGTGGTTGATAGGTCCCAACACCAGTGACACCTGCTCGGGGGCGCCCTAGGCAAAGCAAGAACGTGCCTTACACAACGCCAGAGAGGTCAAACAAGGTAAAGTCCTCTTGCGGCAAGGACATTTCCGACATACAAAAACACTTTTCTATTCTTTCTCCTCTCCCTTCACACATACATACCCATCCATCACTACAAATTACTCGCCATATCACCTCACCTCTTTCAGGCAGTCACTTTGTAGAGTTTCAAACTAATAAACATAAGGCTGTGCTGTCCTATGCCCCTAGAATGAGAAAGAGTTACAGCCAGGTAGATGAGAGAGGAAAACGAAACATAAGATCAGATGTTAGGATTATGCAGGATGCTTTTGCCAAACACTTAGCAGATAGGGCAGGTCAAGAAGTAGAGTTTGTAACTAAGCAGTGGTACAAGTGGGCGCGCAAAAATTACGATCTGCACTCACACTCGCCCACCATAGGAGGTAAAAACTCCGATCCATACAAACAACTCATGCCACTCATATTATTCGCAGATGACGAGAATATTAGTCAGGCAGTTTAAACAAACTGAAATCGCATGGCTTTTTGAACAAGGACCTTCCTTTTTCTAAATTCCAAGAAGCTAGGAAGGACCTTGGTCAAAAAGTTGAGCAGCAGTTTGACTTAAAACCTACATTTGCCGAATGCCAGCAGTTAGCAGAGGTTCCCAAAGAAGTGAAGCTGTGTCCACGTAAAGTCCTGCGGTGGGTGTGCAGCACATACGGCTTGCAAGAGCCGAATGTGGATGTTCTTCTTCAAGCTGATGGTCGCGCCATCAGCAAGAACAAGACAAGCACACTGTGGATCCTCCGGATAATACCGAAAGATAAACAACTGCGCAGGAAGTTTAATGCCACAGACTTCATTTTTCCTTTTGCTCTCACTCCTGCTGGGGATAATTACCAATCATTAAGCTCAACCACATTTAGGGAGGACCTTAGACAGTTGCAGGAAGAGGGAGATTATTATATCACGGAAGGCGACCCCAACCCCACCACAGTTCGCCGCCAGTTCACGTTTTGGTTGGGAGGAGACTTGAAGTTTATGGCCACTGTGGCTGGACATTCATCGGGTAGTTTTAGATCAACTAACCCATGTATATACTGTCTGATCACAAAAGGCCCGCAACTTCAAGACGTCCTCACCAACCACCCCATAGTATCCGACGCTGAGAAGTGTACACACCCAGCCATGGGTGATAGGGTCGACCTCTTCCCCTGGATACCTCTCAAGCGTCGGATACCAGACACATTACATTTCTTCATCAGGGTTCAGAACCGTTTACTAAACCATGCCATCCACGAGGCCTTGCATGGCTCCATTTGGGCCCAGGCTCATCATGACCCTGAGTTGAAGAAGAAGATAGAGTGGGGACAAGAGAAACACTTGGAGGTGTTGGAGAGAATAAGAGGGGAGCTGAAAAGAGGGGGGGTGTACTGGTGGTTTGGGGCGAAGGGTATG
Source organism: Paulinella micropora (assembly GCA_019918135.1). Lineage (NCBI taxonomy): Eukaryota > Cercozoa > Imbricatea > Euglyphida > Paulinellidae > Paulinella > Paulinella micropora. Next base: position 26,359 of record WBZZ01005250.1, read on the forward strand.
GAAGACAAAGAGGGCACATGCAACTTTAAGTGGAAAGAACTTAATGGTTGCATGGCAAGGAAGTTGGGGGAGAAGGTGAAGGAGTATAGCATAAACTTGGGAGTGATAGTGGAAGGTGACAAGGATTCAAAGAGAGGAGAGGAGTTGCGGAAGCTGTGGGTGGAGTGGCACACGTTGTGGTTAGGGCTTCATAAATCGGAGGGGGAAGAGGTTGTGCACATACTCAAACATCAACAAGCCATGCGCCGATTCTTTCATCGCGCTACCTTTCCACGGGGCCGGGCGCCGGATGACATAGACGCAGAGTCACCGGCAGATAGGGCAGCTAGACTGCCAATTTTATCACCGGCTTTCATAACTATCTATGTTCACATTTTTGTTGATCATGCCTTTGAGCTGCTACTTCTTACCCCTAACCTCACCCTTTCCGACTTCAACACACAAGGCATAGAGTTATACAACGGCAAGCATAAGCGAGCTCACTTCATGTGCTCGAGCCGACGCTGGACAGACGATGTCGAGTGTATGCTCCAGCACTGGAGAGCTTGTCTTAACCCTGTGCGAGATGTGTGGGAGGAGAGTAGGAAATGGGCAAGGTGTGAGGTAGGGTGCGGGGCTAGGTACAGGGCGAGTAGGCGGCTTTGGAAAAAAAAGCATGAGGAACTTTGCATGGGAGTGAATGGGTTGGAGTATGGGAGGTGGGATGAGATTTGCCCCGGTGATGTGGACGCTTGGCTCGATGAACTGAGCCAACCGGAGCCATCAGTTTTTACCGGACGCGTGCAAACTGCCTTCGCTCCTTCTCCTCCTCTTCCTCTTTCTTCTTCTGCTTCTTCTTCTCCTCTTCCTCTTTCTTCTTCTGCTTCTTCTTCTCAGCCTTCTTCTTCTTCTTCTTCGAAGAGGAAGAAGACAGGAGGAAGGGGGAAAAAACAGAAGAAGAAACAGAAGCGTGTAGATGATGACGACGAGTGGATTCCTCGTACCGCTCCGCGTCTGAGCGGTGGATCATAATATTAATATTGTTATATAATATTATTAATTAATAAATCCAAGGGCCGGTTACATTATATTAATATTATTACTTAATTAACAAGTTTTCTGCTTGATCAAGTTCGTACACATGCTGAATAAGCTGCCGGTAATATTATTTTATTAATATAGCAAGTGTGTTAGTATGTATAACAACTACATGCATTATTTTAATATTAATCATGTCTGACATTTTTAATGTGTGACCGTATTAATAATGTGTAACATTATGTTTCAAAACCGGTTTTATGCTTCAAATAGTTCGTACACATGCTGAATAAGCTGCCGGTAATATTATTTTATTAATATAGCAAGTGGTGTGTTAGTATGTATAACAACTACATGCATTATTTTAATATTAATCATGTCTGACATTTTTAATGTGTGACCGTATTAATAATGTGTAACATTATGTTTCAAAACCGGTTTTATGCTTCAAATAGTTCGTACACATGCTGAATAAGCTGTAAGTAATATTATTTTATTAATATAGCAAGTGGTGTGTGAGTATGTATAACAACTACATGCTTATTTTATTGAATAGTGTTACATGTCGAGTGACACGACTACCTGGACTGACATTAAACGAGACACAAAACTTCGCGTATTAGCGAACCTAAAGTGCTCAAACTGCTGACGGTGGAAATGTCCTCCCAGTGTCGTCATGATAGCAGTAGGTACTTTGTTAGTACGGGGGTCGAAACCCGGAAAGCAGTAAATTATGTCATCTACATCTACCCACACTGCCTCCCCCTTCCTTTTCCAAGTCAGATCTAACTTGTATATTTTTTCTTTGAATTGGGTGTTTACTTTTTTGGCTGGGTAGTGTTTTTTGTGAAGGCTTTCATTCATGGTTAACACCTTGGGATCGGGCCAGCACAGGAGCTTGTGTGCCGGGACTTCGTTGAGGGCAGCCGCTGCACAGACAGACTTCCATCGCTCGTCCGCTTCGTCTGCCAGCGCATAAAAAAGGAGGTGATTGCCCTCTTGAACCGCCACAGTCCAAGCTTTGTGAGACGCCAGGTCTTGCCAGCTTGCTTTATCGATATCATTACCTCTGGGTGGCCTCTGACTTGGAACGAACCTTTCCTCCTCCTCTACGGTCACAAGTGCAAATCGCGCTGACTCTAGCTTCACCTTCAATAACCTGCCGTGTGGAGCAGGGACGTGTTGAGTGAAAAAAGAAATGGGAACTGCAGACACTCTTGCCAACTGCTCTGGTTTTACTTCCCCAATCAACCTTGTTCCCTTATTCTCCAGTGTCCCGTTTCTTGCAAAGAAAGTGGAAAACCATTGTTTGCTGACGGTAACTGGAAAAGGGGAGAGGATCCTGGCTTTGGAGCCAGCATCCCCATCCTCTCCATACACAAAAGGGGCCTGTAACAGACGGCGAACACAAAAAGAGAGCAAATCCTCAGGTGTCTCATCCTGTTCGAAGAGGTTAGCCTACGACAACAACAGACATACAGACAGTGTGTTAATGTATTAGTAAATACTATGTATGTATGTATGTATGTATGTATGTATTATTATTATTATTATTATTATTATTATTATTATTATTATTATTATTATTATTATTGTATGTATGTATGTATGTATGTATGTATTATTATTATTACTGTGTATGTATGTATGTATGTATGTATGTATGTATGTATTATTATTATTATTATTATTATTATTATTATTATTATTATTATTATTGTTGTTGTTGTTGTTGTTGTTGTTGTTCTTCAGTGTTGTTATATTATTGTTATGATTATTATTATTATTATTATTATTATTATTATTATTATTATTATTATTATTATTTAGGGAGTACATAGGCCATCGGTCCTTTCCATGGGCTGATTGGTATAAAGCTCCTAGAGTAATGTTCTATGCCGTCACTTCCTTTATTCCACCGATTGGTGTGGAGACTTTCCTTATGGAATGGAGGACTGGATGCACATGGCCTTTTGGCTCAGCAATTGGCAGGAGATACACTATTATTATTATTATTATTATTATTATTATTACTATTATTATTATATTATTACTATTTGTCACGTGACTCATGATGTATGTATGTATGTATGTGTGTATTTACCTCTTCTTGCTTCACAATCTTTTTCTTCCTGGGTTCTCTCTTTTCTTTTTCCTTCTGCCAAGGTGTTGGAGCATTTCTAGGTCTCTTCCTTATTTCACCTATCCCTACGCTCTCTGTCTCTAACTCCTTCAGCTCCAACACCTCAGCAATAATGAGCTCTCTCCATGTTTTGATTGTCTTGCCCTATCACCACACCAATGAGACACCGAGAGGAGAGAAACAAAAACGAAAACAACCTCAGCATCTTTCAGATTGGACCTTGGAGGCAAGGCCTTTTGGCCGCGCTGAGAAATCAGCCAGCTTTCCAGGGCTGGGAGAGACCACTCCATCCAGTGTTTTCCCTTGGATGGGTGTGGCAATATCTCAACGCTCTCCTCGGGAGGCTGCTCAGGAGGCAGCTCTCCCTCACCAACCTCCCGTTTGCTCATTCAAATCCTTGTCGTTAGGCAAGCGGATCGACGCTGATTCCAATGTTTCTAATGGTGATAGTGCCACCGTTCACCAAATTTTTCTGGACTCTTTTTCCAACTTGTTTGCTGCAACTTTGAAGTCATCGTTTGCAGTCAATTTTATATATTTTTTAATGATTCCTTCACGAAACATTAATAAGGATATTCATACTACAACTTAGTATCGTTTTTATCTATTAAATCTTAATGTAGCGTTCTAAATATTTTTTTGTATTCTACCGACCACTTTTATTAGGGAGAACCTACATATGCAGGCAGCGCGTAACTCTGGCACTGCCGGGCAAGCAAGGAAGAAAGAAGACCATCGCCGACCTGTGAAGCTTTGAGCAACTCAGCCTGAGCATGCTCATTATAGAGGCCTTTATCGACTCCTTTCAGACTCCACCGGTCCTGTCTCACACAGCTACCAAAAGGGCCTCGGAGGCGGGCAAATTTAATAAAAGAGAATTCTAACAACTACAGTGCGTCGCAAAAGTAAGATAAGCGTAACGTAACTTTCAAAAAGCTGGAGGGAAAATATAATGACTGTACTCCAGTCACCAACTACTTATCTAGAAATTTCTACAAAGACTGATTAAGTAAATACTGCCACTAGAATGGTGTGATAGTGGCAAACTTGAGTATAGTGTCCGCTGTATCACTGAATAATTAAGAGGAATTGTGATGTCCGTCCTTATGACAAATCAAACTACCCTAGTAACGGTAACTCCTGGTAACGTCGGAAATGAAAAAGGAATAACGCTCCCCCTTAGTTATTTGTCATAACTACGTCACTATATTCAGTCTAGTCTAACATCTAGAAAAAAAAAATTCGAGCGCTTCCCGTAAGGGGTATCAAAAGTCCAGAAAAATTATATATATAAATATGGTAGAGGTGCGAGGAAAAAAGTGGAAAGAAAGAAAGCGATCAGTACTTTGCGTAGAAGGAAATGTCTCCAGCGTCTGTGGCCACCGGCCGCCAGAAATATCTGGTGCGGGTGGCACGCCATCCCGGGTCCAACTGGCTCCCGGATCCCCCGCCACCAACGGCCTCGATCCTACGATCCACTTGCCAAGCGCGGCCAGATCAACACCTATAGGAGATGACACACTCGCACAAAGGAGAACACAAAAAAAAACACACACACAAAACATCGGTGAAACACCCGTAATCATTCCGGGGGATTCCGGAATGATAACCGTGAATTTGTTCAATAAGTATGCGAACTGATCACGTGGCAACGGTTTGGTGAGCAAATCACCGATTTGTTTCTTAGTGCTAAATTTAATAAACTTTATCTCACCATCTCTCTGTGAATGATGTATGAAATGTAGTTCGAGAGGTAAATGTTTGGTGCGTGGTCCGGATAATCCCCGTTCGCCTGCGAGAATTGTTTGGGTGTTATCCTCATATAATTCAACCGGACCTTTTTGCGGAATTCCGAGTTCCTGTCTAACATGACCTACAGCTAGACCCTCTCTAATACATTCAGCTGCTGCAAATATTTCAGCATCATTCGAGCTAAGGGCTATCCTACTCTGTCTCTTAGAAAGTCAACCTATAGGGTCCCCCCCCCCCCCCCAAAGAATTACGAATCCCGTACTTGACTTTCCGGTTTTATTGCAAACCTTATGGGCCGCATCGGGTCATAACGTGACTTTTGGATAGGATTGACCCTCTTGCGAGGACTTAGGCCCGTGAAATGGTAACCCGCGAAATCAGCCGATCAAATACCGCAGTATCCTTCCTAACATGGCATAAGTGACTCCCTTATCTAAGGTCTGCATAACACTAGCTGCATTGAGCGTCTGTTCTATATCCGGCCTAGTCATCTTAGATAAATAAAGAAAACTACCAACTATGCTAGCTATAGCGAACTTACGCAACGCCGCATCATCGGACATAGCTAAGGGCAACTGATCTAGTGCAGGGGTGCTTACGGGGCGGGACCTGTTATTGGTACTTACGTTGATGAAGGACGATTCGTCCCCCTTCCTGTACTATTTCAATCTCTTTGAACTCCCTTGCAACTCCTACTAGTAGCCGTTTTAGGGGGAAGTGCTTTTCCAAAGCACTTGCAAAATCTCCATACGCCTTCTTGCTGGGCGCCGTAAAGACTAAGTCATCTACATGAAAGATCCCCACTATGGCTTCTCTTATGGGCTTGCCTTTTTCAACAAGCATGCAAAGGTCTGAGTCTAAAAGCCTAAAGCCAAGCTCCTCTAACTTTGGGGCTAATATCTCATTCCATCTACGACCTGCTTGCGGCGCACCATACAAAGCACCATCAATATGCAAAATCATCCCCTCATGCCCCTCTCTGTCTAACCCATCAGGAGCATAGGCAAATACAGGTTCATGCATTCGCGCATTAAGGTAGGCATTCTTAAAGTCAACACCATACAGCTTATGGTCATGCCAAGCAGCAAGCTTTGCAAGCATGAGCAGTGAGCGGTGGGCGGCGCAAGGCACAAATAGTTGGTCAGGGTTGTAACTAACACCTGCCTCTAACATATCACCTCTAAGCGCTAATCTAGACTTAACAAACTTGCGTCCTTTCTCATCTAGTTTGACTTTGTGTACCCATGTCAGCCTAACTACCATGCTAACTCCTGCCTCTTGTGCCGTCTTTGGGGACACCCATGTGTAAGTTTTGAAGTCCTTAAGGGACTCCAATTCCTTACACATGCCCTTGAGCACGTCCTTAGCGGACATGCCCTGCTCAGATACATCTTTCGGGACACGAACGTTCAGATACAACAAAAGTTCATTCTGTTCATTCATGCAACAATCATAAGACAACATGACAGTCTCTCTCTCTCCGACAGGCAATACGCACTCCTGTTGGATAATGGCGTTTTCTTTTATTTCAGAATCTAACATCTTCTCTAACCTGCCCTCAAAATCAACAAAGTGAGAAGGTTTTCTCTGTTTACGCACGTTTAATCTCTCTGATGTGTTGCATGGGTGTTTTACTACCCCTCTACGCTTAACTCCCTCTCCGTACTTCTCTTTTGCCCAGTCCTTGCCCCACTCTGCAGCCGGGGCCTCCACTATAACAAACCATTCGGCCAACTAGGCGGGGTTGCTTTTTCCGAAATTTTCAATGACAAATACTGAATTTTTTTAAACACTTCAGAAATGATGGGAAAACGTTTCCTCGATTGTAGAATATATTAAAATGATATTAAAACATATTTTTATTAATAGGAAAGCACTTGGACTTCACCTTTAGAGATTGGCAGGAGCCGGCCTGACAGTATGCAGTAGCTGAATTTTCCAACTATTTACTATGTCGGCTACGGCGATTTTAATAAGGAAATAAGCGGGCAACATGCTCAGCTTGTCAGGAAAGTTAGTTTTGATTATTTTGTTGTGTTTTGCGTTATTATAATATGTTTTGCCCTGAAAAATTTGACTTGGGCGTGGCAGCAGTGAGAGGACGTAGTAGTAGTAGTAGTAGTAGTAGTAGTAGTAGTAGTAGTAGTAGTAGTAGTAGTAGTAGTAGTAGTAAGTGATAGTAAGTAAATTAAATAGTAATAGTAAGTAGTAGTTAGCATGGGGGGTAGGGAGTTCGAAAGGGCAGGGAACAACATTTGCACCCTACAATTTCTACCTCTTCGAACGTCCTAGTAGCAGCAGGGGGGGGGGGGAGGGGGAGGGGGGGGGATGCAAAGTTGTTACACAAACATAAGTAGCATGCAATGATTCTTTTTAACGTGCAATACAGGCTGAATGTAATACTGGCGATACAGCTAATATTATAAACTAGAAATGTATCTGACTTTAGTAAATTTCTACGGCCACCTCACCGAAACGCGCCAAGTCTACATGGAAGACACACGCAAATGAATGGCAGGGCAAGAAAGAAGGAGCGATGGAAATCACCTGGCTGCGTGCGGGAAAAGAGACTCCTAGAGATGCTCAGCGTCTCAGTGCCATGGATGCTAAGGCAAACTAAAAAAAATTTGGTGAGACATTTGGACTGACGGTGGGGGATGAACCGCGCAGAGGGGTGGTATTTGCAGCGTTCGCTGCCAGGCGCGTGATTAGATCCTCGAGGAGCTGGTCGCCCCTAGGCCTATTACCGTTGCTGTTGTTTTCGTTGTTGTTGTTGTGGCTACAATTATTAGCATGATTGTTGTTGTTGCCATTACTACCAGCATGGTTGTTGTTGTTGTTTTTGTATTGCTTCCGTTGCCTCTTATGACTAATACCTTTGTCATCAGAGCCGCCACCTGCGTCACTGTCTTCTTCCTCGCCCCCCTCGCCCCCCCTCGTTCTTCTGTCTTCTCTTATTCTTATTCTTATTGTTCGTCTTCTCCTTCCCTTTGCTTTTCTCAGTCTCTTCCTTTTCCTTTTCTTAAGTTTCTTCTCCATCGCATCCCTCTCATCTCTTTCCTTCTTAGCTCTCTCTTCAAGCATCTGTTTGATTGCACTGGTTTGCTTCTGGAGGGCCTGATCTACAAGGCCTTGCGCTTCCTTTCGGGAAAGACCACTCTTCTGGATAGCAATCAAGTAATATTGAGGCAAGAGGCAAGACATGTTGTTACCTCGGCTCCCTTCGGGGTTTCCTTCGGAGGCTTCTGCTTCTCCGGCTTCTCCTGCTTGGATTGAGAACCTAGAAGAAAAAAAGGAGAAGGAGGGGGAAGAAGAAGAAAAAAAGAGGGGGGAAAAAAAGAAAAAGATGAAGAAATATGAGTACAAGAAAGTTAAGAAGCTTAGGGTCAAATAAACAACAAGTTGAGAAAAGAAAAAATGATTATAAAAATGAGGAGTAGAAGGAGAAGAAGAGTAAAAAGAAAAAGAAGCAGAGCTACCTTTATTTCCCTTCGTCTTGGGTTTAGTATCGGCGGTGACATCTTCTTCTTCTTCGCTTTCTTCCAAGGATCCTGCACAAAACATTCCCTAAATTCAATTACGAAATAAAAGAAAATAAATTAACCAAATTTGAGCTTTTTCGGCCTGCCAGACGACCGAGGCTCTGCCGAGTTGCCTTTTGCTTCTCGCTTGCGCTAGGAAAATAGAAAGAAGGGCGGGGAGCGGGGGGGGGGGGGGGGGGGGGGGGGGTAGAAGTCAAAGGCCGAAGTAGGTATTAGTCATGAATACAAAAGGCTAGCACAGCAGCGGCTGACCCGGTTTGCTTCCTGAATAAGCAAAAGGTACTTCTGTCGCCATTGGCGAAGCATCGGGGGATTAGTTGGGTTACCGATGAAGCCCACCCACATGGGCTTCACTTGCTTTTCGAAATCCAAGGGGGACTTATCTAAAAGGCAAGAGTTCTTCAGGTTGAACATATACGGCCCCAGAAGCTGCCACTGAATCGTGTCGGCGACGCCATCGCCGGTCGTGTCGACCTCTCGAGCAGCGAAATAAAATGCTTGGATCCTGCAAAAAAAACAACACCAAAACAAAGAAAGCATGTGCATCACAGGAAAGGACACGATATTATTTTACCACGATTGATTTGAACTGGCGTCTTCCTGCGCCAGCCAGCTGGAAAGAGGATAAAGAGCCTATGATTAATTATGCAAACACAATATTACTAAACGCGAAGCGCGGGGGGGGGGGGGGCAAGGCACCCAGGAGCACAGGGAGAAACTTCGCCTCACTCGTCTCCACTTGAGTGGTATCCTTGAGCTCAAAACCGTTGTACTTCATCAGCCTCTCGTTTAGTACAAGCGCCCCCTCACGGCACTTGTTGTTATCTGTGGTCAGCTTCCAGAGCAAGCTTGAAAGGGAAGGAGAAGTAGAAGGAGGGGAAGCACAAGAAAAGTCTCAAGAGGGCGAGACGAATGAGAAGGAGCAGAAGCAGAAGAAGAAGAAGAAGAAGAAGAAGAAGAAGAAGAAGAAAGGAAGAAAGGAAGAAAGGAAGAAAGGAAGAAAGGAAGGAAGAAAACAAGCAAGAAAGCAAGCAAGAAAGAAAGAAAGAAGCAGAGGAGGATGAAAAGAAGAAGAAGAAGAAGAAGAAGAAGAAGAAGAAGAAGAAGAAGAAGAAGAAAGAAAGAAAGAAAGAAAGAAAGAAAGAAAGAAAGAGAGAAAGAAAGAAAGAAAGAAAGAAAGAAAGACAGAAAGACAGAAAGAAAGAAAGAAAGAAAGAAAGAAAGAAAGAAATCAAGCAATGAAGAAAGAAAGAAGCAGAGGAGGATAAAAAGAAGAAGAAGAAGAAGAAGAAGAAGAAGAAGGTAAGAAGAAAGAAAGAAAGAAAGAAAGAAAGAAAGAAAGAAAGCAAGCAAGCAATAAAGAAAGAAAGCAAGCAAGCAATAAAGAAAGAAAGAAAGAAAGAAAGAAAGAAAGAAAGAAAGAAAGAAAGAAAGAATGGAAGGAGGGAAGGAAGAAAACAAGCAAGAAAGCAAGCAAGAAAGAAAGAAGGAGGGAAAAGAAGAAGAAGAAGAAGAAGAAGAAGAAGAAGAAGAAGAAGAAGAAGAAGAAGAAGAAGAAGAAGAAGAAGAAGAAGAAGAAATTCAGCAAGAAAGCAAGCAAGAAAGAAAGAAAGAGGCAGAGGAGGATGAAAAGAAGAAAAAGAAGAAGAAGAAGAAGAAGAAGAAGAAGAAGAAGAAGAAGAAGAAGAAGAAGAAACCAAGCAAGAAAGCAAGCAAGAAAGAAAGAAAGAAGCAGAGGAGGATGAAAAGAAGAAGAAGAAGAAGAAGAAGAAGAAGAAGAAGAAGAAGAAAGAAGAAGAAGAAGAAAGAAGAAGAAGAAGAAGAAGAAGAAGAAGAAGAAGAAGAAGAAGAAGAAGAAGAAGAAGAAATCAAGCAAGAATGCAAGCAAGAAAGAAAGAAAGAAGCAGAGGAGGATGAAAAGAAGAAAAAGAAGAAGAAGAAGAAGAAGAAGAAGAAGAAGAAGAAGAAGAAGAAGAAGAAGAAGAAAAAAGAAGAAGAAATCAAGCAAGAAAGCAAGCAAGAAAGAAAGAAAGAAGCAGAGGAGGATGAAAAGAAGAAGAAGAAGAAGAAGAAGAAGAAGAAGAAAGAAGAAGAAGACGAAGAAGAAAGAAGAAGAAGAAGAAGAAGAAGAAGAAGAAGAAGAAGAAGAAGAAGAAGAAGAAGAAGAAGAAGAAGAAGAAATCAAGCAAGAAAGAAAGAAAGAAGCAGAGGAGGATGAAAAGAAGAAGAAGAAGAAGAAGAAGAAGAAGAAGAAGAAGAAGAAGAAGAAATCAAGCAAGAAAGCAAGCAAGAAAGAAAGAAAGAAGCAGAGGAGGATGAAAAGAAGAAGAAGAAGAAGAAGAAGAAGAAGAAGAAGAAGAAGAAGGAAGAAGAAGACGAAGAAGAAAGAAGAAGAAGAAGAAGAAGAAGAAGAAGAAGAAGAAGAAGAAATCAAGCAAGAAAGAAAGAAAGAAGCAGAGGAGGATGAAAAGAAGAAGAAGAAGAAGAAGAAGAAGAAGAAGAAGAAGAAGAAGAAGAAGAAGAAGAAGAAGAAGAAGAAGAAAAAGAAAAAGAAGAAGAAATCAAGCAAGAAAGCAAGCAAGAAAGAAAGAAAGAAGCAGAGGAGGATGAGAAGAAGAAGAAGAAGAAGAAGAAGAAGAAGAAGAAGGAGAAGAAGAAGAAGAAGAAGAAGAAGAAGAAGAAGAAGAAGAAGAAGAAGAAGAAGAAGAAGAAGAAGAAGAAGAAGAAGAAGAAGAAGAAGAAATCAAGCAAGAAAGCAAGAAAGAAAGAAAGAAAGAAGCAGAGGAGGATGAAAAGAAGAAGAAGAAGAAGAAGAAGAAGAAGAAGAAGAAGAAGGAGAAGAAGAAGAAATCAAGCAAGGAAGCAAGCAAGAAAGCAAGCAAGAAAGAAAGAAAGAAGCAGAGGAGGATAAAAAGAAGAAGAAGAGGAAGAAGAAGAAGAAGAAGAAGAAGAAGAAGAAAGAAAGAAAGAAAGAAAGAAAGAAAGAAAGAACGAAAGAAAGAAAGAAAGAGAAGGAAGAAAGAAAGAAAGAAAGAAAGAAAGACGATGGTGTGATGATGTGGTGAAACAAGGAGAGAGAGAGAGAGAGAGAGAAAGAAGAAGAAGAAGAAGAAGAAGAAGAAGAAGAAGAAGAAGAAGAAGAAGAAGAAGAAGAAGAAGAAGAAAAAGGTTGCGAATCAGTCTTCATATTCCGCTCCGGAAATGAATTCAAAGAATCCCCTGGCAGCCCAAATGCGAACCTTGCCGTCCTCCACAGGTGGTGGAACTTCAAGGTCCTTCTCCTTCTCCTTCTCCTCCTCCCCCTCCTCCTTCTCTTTCTCCTTCTCTTTCTCCTTCTTCTCTTCTTTCTCCTTCTCTTTCTCCTTCTCTTTCTCTTTCTCCTTCTCTTTCTCTTTCTCCTTCTCCTTCTCCTTCTCTTTCTCCTTCTCTTTCTCCTTCTCCTTCTCTTTCTCCTTCTCTTTCTCCTCCTTCTCCTTCTCCTTCTCTTTCTCCTTCTCTTTCTCCTTCTCTTTCTCCTTCTCCTTCCTATTCTTCTCCTTCTCCTTCCCCTTCCTATTCTTCTCCTTCTCCTTCTGCTTCTTCGCCTTCGCCTTCTCTTTCTCCTTCTCCTCTTTCTCCTTCCTATTCTTCTCTTTCTCTTTCTCTTTCCCTTTCTCCTTCTCTTTCTTACCCTCTCCTTCCTTCTCTTTCTTACCCTCTCCTTCCTTCTCTTTCACCTTCTCCTCATCCTCTCCCTCCCACCCCTTTTTTCTTCTTTCTCGCTGGTTCCTTTGGCTCCTCGGGTCGCAGAAAGTTGGTTGGTCGCTTTGGCCTCTTGTTCTTTGGTTGCTCTCCCAACCCGTCGTCCCAGGGTGTGGCCTTGACCTTGTTTAGGATCCCTTGTTTGCTCCAAGTGTACACGCAGCCGCGGACCAATTCCCCCCAGATCAGCGTTGCCCAGTTCGTACTTACGACGAACGTGAACGGGGATCTCCACCTCGTCGAAGGGCACATAATCCTTGGACGAGTTGATGTTGAGGAAGAGTTTTCCCTGGCTGTTGACGCGGACGGAGTCCAGGATCTCGGCAGTATACTTCTAAGTACTCGCGGACATAGTGCCCAGAGGTAGAAAGTAAAGAAGTAAGACGAGCTCGGTCGAAGTTGAAGGGGGACCGGTTAATTCAAAAAAGTATCTGTTAGACGAAATTTTTTAGGTCGGGTGGCCAGCCCGAAATTTTTTTCGAGGGTTGTGATGGCGTTCACAAAAGTTTGTGCAAGGTTTTTATTGAGAGGAAACCATACTGGCTCGCGAAAACAGCATTCCCGATCCTTCCAAGACCCAGATTCATCGGGAATAATGTTCTTTTTTTTTTCAAATAGACTTTTGAAAAATCTTTGCCAGAAATTTTATGGAAACAGACCGACCTTTTTGCTGCAAATCCCCCCTACGTCTTCTCAACTCATCTGATAGCTTCTGAAAATATATGCAAATGTATTTTAAAACCATGAACATCAGTTTCCAAAAAGCTGACAACCCAACTCAATCTCTTTCCCAGCCTGCCAGCATGCCTTGCAACTGTCGGTTCATGCGCCCTTTTTTCAAAATTTTGTGCGGAGTTTGCTTCAAACTAATCAATTGATAGATCGTGGAAATGTATATATTATCTTAGTCATGGCTTGGAAGGATCGGGAAACCTGAGCTCACGATCTAATATAATTTTTTCTTCACATGTCAGCTTGCATTGTAACTGTCGGTTCATATACATACATACATACACATGCTGGCACGTGAGGAAAGAGATAATAACATTATTAGATCGTGAGATTTATTTTCCCGATCTTTTTAAGCAAGGATGATTGTAATGCACACGATTTCACGATCTGCCACTTGATTATTTTGAAGGAAACAGTGCACAAAATTTTGAAAAAGTACATGTATGTATATACGTATGTATGTATGTATGCATGTATGTATGTATGTATGTATGTATGTACTTTATTTACTTACTTATTTGTTTATTTATTTATTTATTTGTTTATTTATTCACTTATTTACTTATTTATTTATTTATTTATTTATTTATTTGTTTGTTTGTTTGTTTGTTTATGTATGTATGTATGTATGTATGTATGTATGTATATATGTATTTTATTTACTTACTTATTTATTTATTTATTTATTTATTTATTTATTTATTTATTTATTTATTTACTTATTTGTTTGTTTATGTATGTATGTATGTATGCATGTATGCATGTATGTATGTATGTTTGTCTGTATGTATGTATGTATTTTATTTACTTACTTATTTGTTTATTTATTTATTTGTTTGTTTATTTCCTTATTTACTTATTTACTTATTTATTTATTTATTTATTTATTTATTTATTTATTTATTTATTTATTTATTTGTTTATTTGTTTGTTTGTTTGTTTATGTATGTATGTATGTATGCATGTATGCATGTATGTATGTATGTATGTCTGTATGTATGTATGTATTTTTTTTTATTTATTTATTTATTTATTTATTTATTTATTTATTTATTTATTTATTTGTTTGTTTGTTTATGTATGTATGTATGTATGCATGTATGTACGTATGTATGTCTGTATGTATGTATGTATTTTATTTATTTATTTATTTATTTATTTATTTATTTATTTATTTATTTATTTATTTATTTATTTATTTATTTATTTGTTTGTTTGTTTGTTTATGTATGTATGTATGTATGCATGCATGTATGTATGCATGTATGTATGTATGTATGTATTATTTTATTTTATTTACCTACTTATTTATTTATTTATTTATTTATTTGCTTGTTGACTTATTTACTTATTTACTTATTTACTTATTTAATTATTTATTTATTTATTTATTTGTTTATGTATGTATGTATGTATTTATTTATTTCTCTTCCTCCTCTTCCCCTTTGTGTGTATGTATGGTTAGGCATGCTGAGAGCTGCCAAGGCGCCCATTTATGTGTGCTACCGTAATGGAGGCTACGGCGTTTTCGCCGATCAAGACTTTCCTCATTCCTTTGCGCTGGGACTTCTTGAACCAGGTGGGCGTCCTTTGAGCATGGGCTGCATTTGCGCAGCATTTCACCATGAGAATTGGGACATCGTTGCGGGCTGGAATACACTCTATCAACTTCGAATTATTGAGCAAAGCAAGCAGAAACCCTATGCACCTCATCAACAGTGCATCGAAAGGGTTAAACTTGGGCGATGAGGAATGTCCCAGATCAAATGTCAAGGTTGTTAGTGTGTGTTAGTTAATAGTGTGCGCGCGTGCATGCGTGTGTGCGTGCTCTCTCTCTCTCTCTCTCTCTCTCTCTCTCTGTTAGTGTGTGTTAGTGTGTGTTTGTCAATTATAGAGTGTGTGCGTGTATGTGTGTGTGTCAGATTAGCAAAGGGACTCCAATTGTGACTGTAAGTTCTGCCGTATCGAGGAACGATGATATTTTGCTCAACTACGCTCCAAATCCTGATTCGGATATCACCACGCGACCGAGAGATGCGTACCCTGCGTGGATGCAAGCAGCAGCAAAGCTGCAAGTGGATATTCCGGTGTGGACCGTGGATACTGCTCTTTGCTTCATTGTCCCTGTGGAAGATTATCCTCTTCCTCTCAAATCGATTTCGTTGCCTCATGCACACAAACTTGCGCTTTTGGACAGCATCAGTGCTACTAAAGGGATGCCAGCTCTGTCGAAATCTTCATCCATGGCGCTGGAAAAGAAAATGATGCTACTAGACAGTGTGACCTCATCTACTAGTGTGCATGGCGACACTACTAGCACTTCGCTTCAACGTGCGGGATCTGATGTAACTGTTATGTTACAAAGATCAAACTCAAGCTCGAAGGTATAAAACTTTCTTATCGCTTCATGTACGTGAGTAATATGACGCTGTCTGTCAGGGCGTGGTGGACCCTCAGCGCTTCCTGCAAGGCATCAGCGCCAGCAGTGGTCCTGCAAAGGGCGTGGCTGGCGGTCAGCTTTCTTCTTTCCAACGAGGTAAATACGGAAGCACGCTTGAGCTTGGAGATGGCCAGGAAGCTATCGAAAAGGTATAAATTTAGCCTTATACAAGACCCTTTATATCGTACCGTGCAATCAATCCCAATCAGCCTTTGTACAAGACCCTGGGATTGCAGCCACCCCCCGTCAACCGAGCACGCAAGGATCCTACGCGCCCCTACAAAATGAAGGCCCGCGCAAAAGGGAACTTGAAGCTACAGAGACCGCAAGCGCTCGAGAAACGTTTGGGGATGACTTTTCCTGAGCTTGAGCATCTAGCCAAGTCAGTTTGCTGCAAAAAGTGGAAGTGTCATTCATTCATTGATGCAATCCCAATCAGCCGTTGTACAAGACCCTGGGATTGCAGCCACCCCCCGTCAACCGAGCACGCAAGGATCCTACGCGCCCCTACAAAATGAAGGCCCGCGCAAAAGGGAACTTGAAGCTACAGAGACCGCAAGCGCTCGAGAAACGTTTGGGGATGACTTTTCCTGAGCTTGAGCATCTAGCCAAGTCAGTTTGCTGCAAAAAGTGGAAGTGTCATTCATTCATTGATGCACGTGATATGCTCACAGCGCGACAGAAGACCGCGTCAGTTTCTCTCAGTGAGCTTTACACTTGGGTCGTGGGCCAGCTCGAATCTTTTCAAGCCAAAGATGGACAGTTCCAGTACTTGTATAAGACTGAACAGGTCTGCAGAGAGGCTTGGCAGCGGATTCACTGCATCGGAAACAATGTCCTGAAGCGAGCACACAAGCTCCTCGCCAACGACATGAAGGTCTGGGCTAAACAGTCATCTTCGCTTCCCGAAACCGAGTGCATGGTCGCAGTTTTGCTCTGCGAGAAGTTCACAGAGAGCTATCCAGAGATATGCAGCGACTGCATTTGGATGCTCCAAGAAATGGCAGTGGACGCCGCAGTACAGGAGTACGTTCGCAATAATTGGAAGGACATGTGTCTGCGGTGGGGCGGCTCTGGACGTCTTAACCCCGACGTTCCTCCGACAGTTGATACGATCAACAAGGTGTGGGCGGCTGATTATCGTCATGTCAAGTTTGCACGAGGTAACGAGAATATATCTTCTGGCCATGTACTCATATGCATTTGTCGCATGCGCAGAGGGAGATTTTTCGAAGTGCGAGCACTGCACTGAGCTTGCATCCCAGCATTCCCACGGCTTCAGGAGTGAAGCGCATGCTCAGGACTGGCGACGCCACAGCCGCCTTCACCACAAGATCCACAGGGATTGAGGAGTGAAGCGCATGCTCAGGACTGGCGACGCCACAGCCGCCTTCACCACAAGATCCACAGGGATTGCAGAGTGGCGAGCATGCAGCGCAAGAAGGGAGCACCAGTGGATTACCATGCTACAGTCATGTCTGCGGACATGAAGCCGCCTGTAAAGATCCCATCCTGCCGCCGTGCTGCAAAAGATTTCAAGGGTAAGATGGTCTTCCGACTTTGCGTTGGCGTGAACACATGTTACACGACGGACACCCACTTCATTCTCACATACATTGAAGGCGCCATCGAGCACGGTGCGAACAGTAATATTACCATGCTTGCTGCTCTTTTGCATTGGGAACTTTGGGATCCTCGTACCATGCAAGCCTGGAAATTGTTTCTGGAGTGGGACGGCGCTGGTGACAACACCGCGTGGTCGATGCTCGCCTTCCTTCATCATGTTGTGGACAGGGGCATCCGTGGTGAAGTGCAGTCCCATCGCAAGCCTCCTGGTCATGGTCACGATGGAGACGATCAAGACTTCAGAGTTATTGACATCGGATGGAAGAGCTCCTTCTTTATCACTAACATCGCTCAGGCTTTGCTGAAGCTCATCGTTGCGTTCAAGCAGAAGAGATCGCGATACGTGCTGGTCGTTCTGGCGTGCAACTACGATTGGTTGACCCTTTTCAGCCCATGCATGAACAAGGCATTCAAGCATTACAACAAGCCCTTAGCCTTTCGCATCACGAAGAAGGAGCCTGAAGCATTGCCAACCGCAGAGTTCAAGACATGGGGAGACGCTCAGGCTGAATGGCACGGAGAGAAGGACGATCCCCAAGGAGCTCCGCTTCGATTGTTTATCAAGCGACCCGGTATTGCTCTGTTCCATCCTCTTGAGTCACCCCACCCCAGTCCGCTGGTTTCATTTTGTTTTCTCTTTCCATTCTCTGCTCTGACTCAGACTCATATTATGATTTATTTATTGCAGCTGCTGACCTGCCTCCTAAGCTTCCTGTCGGTTACTTCGTCAACCCACTCTTGACGAAAGATATTCGTTCTTTGGCGAAGCACCTTGGGCCGGATGAGCGCGCACACGTGGAGGAGATGCTGGCAGGGAGAAACTTGACTAGGATCGAAATCGACTGCAAGTACTTCGACTTTGGCTTGCCAGGCCGCCCAGCTCACATATCATGCGTGGATGGAAAAGGAAAGGAGTGGAGAGCAGAATTTTGGCTCATTGATGAGCTGCCCTTAAACTGAATGGAGTTGCCTCCCGATCGCCAGGCAAAAATAGACGCTCTCACACAATTAACGCCTGAAGAACTTCGTGTCTTGCCCCGCACCTATTTCGTCAACCAGCCAGCTCCTCCAGCTCACCCGCGGTGGCGCGGTGCAAGGGAGCTCACAAGGGAAGAGAAGCTGGAGCAGGACTTGGCGTTTGGACATGTTGCAGAGCCTTGGCGAAAAGTTTCAGTCCTGCTGAGATCGTCCGAAGGCAAGGAAGCGTTTGCATCGAGCGCAATGGTAGTCAAGGATCTCAAGCACTGGCTACGAATGCACGGTGTTCCAACACAAGACAGCAAGCGCAAACCGTTCAAGAATGCGCAGCTGGTTGAATCAGCATGGAGCCATTTCCAAAGCTGCGACTGTGGGTTGGAGGAGGATGAGGAGGATCCCGCTGCCGCAGCACCCCCTGAGCAGGCAGCCTCTGACTCAGAAGCACCCCCTGAGCAGGCAGCCTCTGACTCAGAGCAAGAAAACAACGGTATTTGTTGCAGTGTCTTTGGGACGTTGAATCAATATGTGTCTCACTGCGATATGTTTACTGTATGTAGGCGAGCACAACGACTCAGACGCAACCATCAGTGACGCAACTGGCAACGTGCGTGGTCGCGCACGCGGAGGCAACCGTCAGCGCGGACATCGCCACGCACGTCGGGCAGCTGGTGGACGTGGACGTGGACGCAAGCGAGTTCGAAACTCAGCTGATTCAAAGCAGGCTCAGCAATCCAAGCGCAGGGGCGGTCGAGTTCAAGGGACCTCCAACCAGCCAGGCCCTGATCCGTGGGTCTGCCCCTGTTGTACATATAACAACGAGGAAGGAGGAGACATGTGTGAGCTTTGTGATTGGCCTGTTATGGACACCTCGAGCTCTGATGACGACGAGCCGCTGCTCGCCTCGTAAGTGAGGCGATGAGCTCATTACAACCAGTGCACCCAAGGTACGTGATTTTCCTTGATCATCATGTGTTGGGTTTTACTTGTGTTGTCTTGGTGGTAATTGTACGTGATTTCCTTATCAGGTGTTACGTTTTACGCAATAATCAAATTACATGGATCAGACTTAGCCTGGTGCAAATACACTGCATCTCTGTCTTTGCATTCCCCCCCCCCCCCCCGACGCTGTTCCCTCAGTACGGCCAGCCCATGTTGAACTTTTGAAGTCAACACATTATAATAAATATAAACACTAGGAAATGAGTAAAATAAGCTTCCCCTAACAAGCTGAGCACGTTGCCGGCTTTGTCTTTTCATCTTGGCATCCCCACTCACCCCCCTCCCCCCCCCCCCCTCCCGAACGCAGTCCCCTCACTGCTGCCACGCACAAGTCAAATTTTTCAAGGCAAAACATATTATAATAACGCAAAACACTACAAAATAATCAAAACTAACTTCCTGACAAGCTGAGCACGTTGCCCGCTTATTTCCTTATTAAAATTGCCGTAGCCGACATAGTAAATAGTTGGAAAATTCAGCTACTGCATACTGTCAGGCCGGCTCCTGCCAATCTCTAAAGGTGAAGTCCAAGTGCTTTCCCATTAATAAAAATATGTTTTAATATCATTTTAATATATTCTACAATCGAGGAAACGTTTTCCCATCATTTCTAAAGTGTTTAAAAAATTCAGTATTTGTCATTGAAAATTTCGGAAAAAGCAACCCCCCTAGTTGGCCGAATGGTTTGTTACTATCACACCCTCTAGTACTTGAGCTTCTTTAGGGTCTTTCCTCTCTCTTGGTTGGTTGGTTGGTTGGTGCAGTGGGCTGTTCTGTCTGTCGTCTGAGATTCTTGCTTTGTGTGGACTATGTTAGCGGCTGATATACTATCGCTCTGCTCCCATGTCCTACCCTTACTAGGCTCTTTGTCTTCGTGATAGGCTCTCCTCTCATGCTCTGCCTGTGGTTCTGAGGGATCACTGCCTACCTGTGACTGTCCTAGCTCTCTCTCATGCGTGTGTGTGGGTGAGGTGGTGGGGTGGTGTTTCTGCCTGTGTGGTGACACTGTCGATGTCCTGTGTAGGTACACTATCTGTCTGACTGTCGTGTGGTGTGGTGTGTTTGTAATCTGTGCTATCATCCCCATCATCCCCTCCATGCTCCCCCTCAACATCATCGCCATCATCGCCCCCCACCTCATGGGTCTGTGCTTGTGTGTGAGTGGGTGTATGAGTCTCATCATCATCAACGTCCCTGTCCTCACTCTCCTGGGTTTGTGCTTGTTCGTGAGTGGGTGTGTGTGTTTTGTCGACATCGACATCTCTTTTCTCACTCTCCCCCTCAGAAACCTCACCATCCCACTCAACTAATCTAGGGGGGTGTGCCGCCTTTCCAACCACGTAGGGGTTGAAACGGGGGTTTCTGACTCAGGCTATGACCTTTCTGCCGTCCCAAACACTGTACAGCTCTCTGAATAAATCATACCCTAGCAACATAACCCTCTTTCCCCGGAACTCACCCTTCCTCAGCCCTTACCGGTATACATAACTCCCATGCTGCCTACCGGTCTCAACTGAGTGACTATGGGCTTCCGGCCGAGCAACTGCTCGTATGGCGACAAACCCTTACGCGGCCCGCTGGTGGCCGGTAAAATGTTGTGTATCGTAGTGGCGGCGTGCTCCATTTCGGCCCAAAGGTTAGAGCCAACTCAGCGCGATGCCTCATGGCCCTTGCGGCCCCGGCGGTTATATCATTTGCCTTTTCTGCTATGGGGTTGCCATCTAGATCTTTATCCCCAGTGGCAGACGTCTTCCAGATGAACTGGATAGGCTTCCACCACTCTATAACTTCTGTCGCTACATCAAACTCCTGATCACATCTCACCTCTCTCACCCTATTTCCTGTCTGTCTCTCATAGAACGCTATCGCTTGCTTAAAACAATCTACCCATTCATTCTTATGGGCTAAGTAATAGTCCTTAATAAAGAACGAGTAATCATCAGTAACGCAAAATTTATAATACTTTCTGTGTAACGAACGGGTAGCCCATGGACCCTCTGTGTCCATGTGCAAAACTATCCCAGGCTTGTCTGCTCTCTCTATCCTATTAACTTTAAATTAAAATCTAGCTAACACCTTTGCCTTGCCTATCATGCAAGACACGCAAAAAGCTACCTTGCTCTCATCTCCCACTAACTTAATGCCTAACGCATTTGCTAAAGCTTTCATCTTCTTTATATTATAATGTCCACAGCAATAGTGAAACAACTGTATGACTTGTCTACCTTCCTAATCTTACCAGGCTTGCGGGGATAGGAGGAATATAGCGTCACTGCCCCCGTTTTGCCTTCTTTCTGCCTAATCTCTCCTCTCTCCTTTTTGGGGCTTCCCTCCCCTCCTACCCCCTCTTTTTCTCTCTCGCCACCGGTTCATAACGTGTACTGACGTCCAGAGGACTGTCAAACTCGTCATCCCACCTGTACAAGAGATTGGACATAAGTCTCCCTCTTACTAACACACTATTCTCATCTACGTGTATGGGGTCTTTCAATATGACTAGCTGTCCATTCTGGTGGAGGATTGCCCGGTGGTGGACATGGTCCATCCGACCGGTCGACGCAATGTTGACAGGTAGCCTGGTGTCGAGCAACATGGGTCTCGACACCGTTACCGGCTTGCCGTGTCCGTCAATGCGCGTGACCCTGGCTATGCCGTGTCTGTCCATCTGACACTCGCCGTTTCCGGTAATTAAGCTTATGGGAGCTACAGACTTAACGTCGTGAAGCATATCCTGATTGCAACTATGTCCCTAGAGGACCCGCTATCCTGCACTATCGTGTTTTTCCTATTTCTCCCTTCCTCTCCGGCTAATACTAATGAGTAATTAGTGGTGGTAGGCTTGGTGGGGGTGGATGATTGTGATGTGGTGGTTGATGCTCGTGGTCCCCCTGGTGGTGTGATGGTGGTGCGGGATGCGTGAGATATGTACACCCCCTCTATTGCCCTCACCACATCAGACAAAAACTCGTCTTCCACAAGCTCACCTTCACTTACTCTCATTACTCTCCCATTACTCCCTCTTATGCATGTTGTTGTAAGTTGTTGTGCAATAAGTGCAATGTCTTTGAATGTGATGATGGGAGGTGTTTGTTCTGATGCTTGGAGTGCGGGACCTGGTTGTGGTGGCGCTGTTTCCATTGCCACTGCCGTTGCCTCCTCCTTGCCCTCCTTGCCTCCTGCACCAGCACTGGGTAGACCAGATGGTCTCCCACACTCATTCAGTGTATCCAAGTTTGTGGTTGAGGTGGGGTACATGTCTTGTGATGCTGTGCGGTAGTGAATAGATAAGGTAGGCGTGGGTTGTGGTTGTGGAGTACTGTCTCTTTTGCCACTCCCCCTCACTTCTGCCCTACTACCCTTCTCTCTCGCCTCACTTTCCCTCTCTCTCTCTCTTTCTCTCTGCAGTCTCTGCTTTATTTTTGGAGTTGTGAGGTGGCATGCGCGTGCGATCTCGTTCTTTCCTATCTCCTCAGCTGCAGCTAAATAACCTAGCTCATCCGGATAATAAGGGGACTTGGGGGGGGGGGGGGGGCGAATTGCGGGGTCTACAGATAAGTAAATCCAGGGAAACTCATCATCCTGGTTTTTGGCATGATAGCCGCAATAATAACCGAAAACCAACCGCTTTGCTTGCGAGGCATTTATTCCCTTTTGCTCCCTCTCTAGAGAAATATTGCAGGGTTTATTTCTGTTGTTTTCCCCCAGGCATTTAGTGGACCAAGACTGGGATCGACTATAGCTGTTCATGATTAGAGGGGGTTTATTTAGTTTGGGCAGGGGGGTTTTGTTCTCCTCAGACTCTGAGGGAATTGTTGTGTGTGTGGGGGGGGGGGGGGGGGGCGTGGTAGCTGACGACTGAAGTTGGATGAGATGATAGGTTGGGACAAATCCTTCTGAACTTCGCTCGCTCTCCCCCCACCATCGTCGTCAGGGGTTACCTCCCCAGGGACGTCGGGCTTGTCACCCCCCATAAAAACAAGAAGCGCATCGCTATCGCTCTCTTGCCCCCCTCCCTGTTCTTCGTCATCCTCCTTCTCTTCCTCCCTTAACAGAGCTATATCTTTCTTCCCTTTGCCTTTATTTTGGCCCTTTTTGTTCTTGCATTTGGGGGTTTTCTCTTTTTCTTCCTGCTTTTGGGGTTTCTTTTTGAGTTTTGGGCAGTACGCCTTTGTATGCCCCACCTTTTCGCAAGCATAGCAGGTGAGTCAGACTTTCATCCACCATTCTTTCTTCTTTCTCAACTTACCTGTCTTACCCCCACCCCCTTTTTCGTCATCCTGATCATCCATCATGAGGTTTGTCTCCTGTCCTTTCTGCTTTCTACGTCTCCTGCTCTCGTCGTCATCTCTGCTCTCCTCCCTTCTCCCCTTCCCTTTCTTCCATATCTCCCACTTATCCCTCGCACTCTCAACTAAGTCATCATGCTTAGGTCTTAGGTTTGCGGGAAGATTGAAGTAGTTAGCATCGTAATCGCTACCAAAGGCAGGGTGTTTGGCCAGCCTTTGAACCAGCTTACGAGTTAACTCTTCCTCTTCAAAGGGGTGTGTTCGTAAGCTCTTTACCTCGCTTTTGAAGTAGTAGCTTAACCAGGTGTCTACATTTATCCCTGGTTTGGGGTCGGTGTGTTAAAACCTCTCAGCATTTATACGTTTGCTCACACCTCCCACCGAACCAAACTTGGCCCTGACTAACTCTATCATCTCTATCGATCGGGCCGTTGGGAGTCTTAGTTCTCAAATATTGTACGACAATAGTGTGAGAAAAGGCAACAGAAAGCACAAGCTGCTGGCACGCATCTTTTCGTAATACTTCTTCTTCTTTTGTACAGCTTTCACTCTTATGGAGTGTGCTCTTCTCGTCTGTCTTCTTAGTTCTCTCTTCTGCTTCTTCGCGTGCTTCTCTCTCCACCTCATCTTCCTCTCCTTATCCATCTTGTCCCAATCTTTAGGCTTTTGCAATGGGACTTTCGTGCGTGGCCTAACTTTATGGATAACTGTACTGCCGTGTCTTGTTTTCTGTTCGTCTGTCAGTGTCTCTGTTTCTGACTCCGTCTCTGACTCGGTGTCCGGAGTGTTCTCTGACTCCGGCTCTTCAGGCAAATCCCGTTCCTCTAGATCCATCGCCTCGGCGTGGTCATAGGGGTATTTAACCTTTGCTTTTGCGGGGTTGGCGAAGGCTAGCTTCACACATTCCCCGTGCCAGGCACTAATGCCTTCAGCATATTTTTCTAACTTGTATTTAAAATCAGAGTATCCTCTATTGTTCCCATCTAATATGTGTATTTCACTTAACGTCTGCTTCAGTGAGAAGCTGACTCCCTTATCGGCCCCAAGGCTCATAACATTTGAGCAGCTCAGCATGCTCATTATAGAGGCCTTTACCGACTCCTTTCAGAGTCCACCGGTCCTGTCTCACATAGCTACCAAAAGGGAGGGAAGGCAAATTTAATACAAGAGAATTCTGACAACTACAGTGCGTCGCAAAACTAAGATAAGCGTAACGTAACTTTCAAAAAGCTGAGGGAAAATATAATGACTGTACTCCAGTCACCGACTACTTATTTAGAAATTTCTACAAAGACTGATTAAGTAAATACTGCCACTAGAGTGGCAAAATATAGTGTCCGCTGTATCACTGAATAATTAAGTGGAAATCGTACTGTCCGTCCTTATGACAAATCAAACTACCCTAGTACCGGTAACTACGGGTAACGTCGGAAATGAAAAAGGAATAACGGGAGGCGACTGTCAAAAGGGTTGGTGCCACTCCAAAATTGGCATATAAAGAGGGAAGCTCTCGCACTGAGACCCTTTGGCTCAGTTTTTGAACGGATTGTACCTGTCCCCGCTTTTGGTTAGGTGAGTCACCGGCGTCGGGGCAAAGAGGCAAGAGACAAACACATCACAACTCAACTGGTCTGCTCAAAGGAAAACAGACAGTAAGACCTCAATGAGTTTCAGTACTCTAAGAGGCACGGACAAACACAAGGGCAGCATGACTGTAAAAGGACAATATGACGGGAGAACCCCGTTCAAGGCATTTCAACGAGAGACGGTTGAAGTTTAGCCCTAGGGGCAAAAGGACTTAAGGGGGCACTCAAGACCCCAGAAGAAAAAATTAAGTTAGTTCATGAGAATAATGGAAGTGCTCTACATAACAAAGGAAAGAAAGTCCCCAACTACATGTGGAGGTGGGGAGAGAGAGCAGGAAAGTAATCAGCAAGAGAGAGAGAGAGAGAGAGAGAGAGAGAGAGTAAAGATAGGGTTGAGAGAGGAGGAAGAGGAAGCTGAGTTAGACTCAGAGTCAGGGTCAGACAAGGAAAACCTTACCTCTTATTTTACTGAGACAGAAAGGCAGTCTACTTTAGGGGGAGGTAGTGGTAAGAGGAAGCAAAAGAGAGAAGAAACGCAGGTGGGGGAGAGGGGGAGAGTGAGTAGTCAGCCTTCACCTACTTATTCCACACCAGCAACGACAACAGTCAGGACGAAGAGCAAGGAGCAAGTAGAGGACAAAGAGAAGGAAGAAAGAATGATAGTAGCATATGAGGAGAGTTTGGAGCATGAGATGAAAAGACAGAGAGAGGAAGCTTTTTCGCTTGTGTTTGATAAGCTAGTAGGTAAAGCCAAGAGGAGTGTGGCAGATTTGGTGAGAGACACCTCACCAGACTTTGGTCAGAACTTGCACACTGTGTGGGCCAGACTGACCAAAAGGTTTGGTAAGGTGAGTGAGGAGGATGTGCAAGATAAGATAAATGCGATGAATGCATGGACGTTTGATGAGGGATGTGATTATGCTCCGCAGTTTGATGTGTTTGTTGCGTTAGACGAAGAGCTAAAGGCAGTAGGCCATAAAACACCCAAAAGAACAATAGAAACAATAATCACCAATGCCCTACAAAACCCTGAGTATGCGTCAGAGGGGGTGAGGAAGGATTGGGGAGGATGGATGAGCACGCTGAAGATGAATAAAAAGCAGCATGCATGGTCTTTTGAGGAATGGTGGGAGGAGTTGGAAGAAAAAGCGTTGGAAATAGACAAAAACAAAGAAAGAGAGAAAAAGATGAAGGAAAAAGCACACGCAGGGAAAGATGCTAACAAAAGAGAGGAAGTGCCAAGAGGCGTTTGTTTTTGGTTTCACAAAGAGAGTGGATGCAAGTGGGGGGATGAGTGTCGTTTTGCTCATACAGAGGGGTCAGTCACTATGCGTAGTGTGCCTGGGGTGTGCTACATGTTTGAACAGTCAGGCAGCTGTGATAGATCTAACTGTATGTATAAACACACCACCACTAACAATAAAGGGGGAGGGAAAGGAACAGGAACGAGAAAGAAGACGTTGAGGAAAGGAGACGAAATGTTTCAACTGTAACATGGAGGGGCATGTGAGAAGGAGTGTAGGATGTGTGGGAGTAAGCATAGAGTACATGAATGTGAAGAGATGAAGAAGGCGAGAGAAGAGCCAGGTGAGAAGGAAGAACCGAGAGAGAAGGAAAAGAGATCAAAAAGGGAACATGGAAAGTTTGGTAGGGGGAGTGAGTCAGACACTTCTGACACAGATGAAGAAGGGCTCGAATTCACGGGGCCAAACGCCATAAAAAAGGCGGAGAGATGGTTACGATCGCCAGGGAGAGCGGGCATGGTCAAGGAGAGGGCACACATGGGTAAAGTTCAGGTAGTACAAGAGAGATTAATCTATCGTCTATGTGAGGGGGAGAGTGAGAATGTGTTGTTGCGAGAGGCAGCTTATGGTCTGTTGAGAGGGCGATTTTGCGGGCTGCATACAGATCAGGAAAGAGAGAGAGAGAAGGAAGCCTCAGGGATGGGGGAGCAAAACGAAGATAGCCCACTCAAACCGTTAGTTGAAAAGAAGAAGAAAGAGAAGGAGAAGCGCTCCAAGGGCAAATAAGAAGAAGAAAGGAAAAGAAAGGAACGCAAAGAACAGGTGGGGCCCAGTCGAGGGGCAAAGCTACGTTCCAAGGAGCGTGGAGAAGGCCAACGACTCGCGGTGGCAAGGGCGCGGCCGGGGTGCAGACGGCGATCAAGACAGTAACTCTGACTCGGAGCGGCGATGGATGGGCGCGCGACGCACATGTGGTTACATGACCCTGGCGGCGGGCGGTGAATTCCAGCGGCGGCGCATGGGCGGCTGGGAGCCAAGAAGTTAAGGACTCGGCGGCTTCAAGGAAGCAAGCTAAGGGAGCGGGGGAGCGCGCGGTGGGCGGCGCTGCAACTGTGACTTTTTACGGAGTCATCATAAGTTATGTTAGTGAGCAGAATGTAAAGTTGTTAATAGTATAGAGTTAGTGCATATAGTTGTTAGTACGGCTCCGGTAATTTCTGAATAGGGCTGCAAAATATTTACCATCATATATGCGAGGTTAGTAGCATAAGGTAGATGGGGCCGTTATTCCTAAATAGGGGGAGCAATGGACAATTTTATTAATAATAGTATTTAGTCATACCGGCCCACCCCAAGGACAATTACCTATTTTACCTATATCACTCTATGTGTAACTGTGAATTCAAAGATTTGGCGGTCTGGGGTTGTGGCACTTAGTGACGTGTCAGTATTATTCAAATCTCTAAGTAAAGTAAAGTACAAACCCTCTTGTCTAGTGGGTGCAACCAGTACCAGGATAAGTACGTGACTACAATTGACTGTATTAACAACTAACAATACTGATATTAATAACAGAAACAACTACTACTAACGGATAATTAAGTAATAATAGACATAACTGAGGAGAAAGGGTCTAATTAATGTCCAATCCTCCCCCCTTAATTAGCCCTTAACCCGGCAGGCGCCACATTTGTGGATCATTGCCACAAATGTGGCAGTGTTTTTCAAACTAAATAAAATCATCATTTCTCAACGTAATAATACTGAAATAAGCTGGATATTAATATTTCAAGACATGCTCTATCGATACGTCAAGGTACGGAAGTAAAATCTTATCGGGAAGTGACTTAATTATGTTATCAAAAATAGGTGCCACTCAGTTTTTTTCAGCTTTTCGGCACCACGTTTTTTGAGGAAATTGCCACTTCCGAATTTTTTCCGCCTTCATGTCTGCACACCCTGACCTTCTGAAAACCCGTGTGCGTGTTCCCGTCAGGGAATTCGGTGAAAAATATGCCCAACAGAAATGGCCTCAGGAGTGGAAAACGAAAACCATAGATGAAAATGTAGCCAGGCCGTATGGCCGCACAAAAGACAAGTTCTGGGTCGATTGGGACAATGCGGACGAGGAGGAATCTCCCATGATTGTCTCTGAAATCCTGAAGTACAAAATTGGAATGGAGGAGGAAGTCGAGGAGGGTGGGTCTGGGGAAGGCAAGGGGGTCCCCGAAGAAAAGTCACTGCACAAACGTCGAGTAAGTCGAGTTTGATTTTCACGCAATTTTTTTTCCCTCCATGGTTTGTTTGTCTGCATCGTGTGCAGATTGGAAGACTTACCCAGCGAACACTCTGACGACCCAGAATACATGTACCCTCCCCTTGCTCTTCCGTGTTTTTTTTTGTTTATTACATTGCTAGTTGACAGTAAGCACAGTTGGGAATCTTTGCTTGGTCTTGTTTTGATGTTGCAAAAATTTCTATTTTGTTACTGCTGGATGCTGTGCTTCTTTTCTTGTGCAATAGCCCTTCCGCAGAAGCTACCGAGTCAGAGCAAGAACAGGAACAAGGGGGAGGTCAGGGGAGTGAGGATGACGACGCGCCCCTGCTTGACGTAAATGCAGGTTTGGTGAGTGAAGATGATGCCGCAGACGAAGTGAGTGGTGATGAAGAAGAGGAAGTAGCAACGGGGGTCGAGGGTGAGGAGGAGGATCCTTACCTCGTAGTAAGTTTAAAGACAGCAAGGAATGGACGGGGGAGAACGCAGTGCCGAGAGTCATACCGTGATAGTAGTCCAGGACTTCCAAAACCGAACCTCGGGTCGAAAACCCCCCTTTCCCTGTCGATACTAGATATATTTTACCTACTTGTTCCGCTCGAGTTTTGGCAGTCCGTAGTCTGAAGTACCAATAAGTATGCACAATATAAGCGTAAACACAGTAGTGTAGAACGTCAGCGGCCTTGGCAACCGGTCACCCTTGTGGACATACTTTCACTTTTAGCTATAATTTTGTTCATGGGGGTGATGGGTCTGCCCGCTGAGACTGATTACTGGCAAGGGACCTCATCCCCCATCTGGCAGTTTCCAGACCTGTCTGATATCATGTCCTTTAAGCGATTTGAGGACATAAAGCGATATTTTCATCTGGTTGACCCCAGACAGGAGGTGCCTCGGGACTCGCCGGATTTTGACAAGTTATTCCAAGTACGTCCCTTGCTTCTGGTAATGAATGAAAATTTCCGTAGTTTGTTTTGGTTGGGGCAGTGGGTCAGCCTGGACGAGGGCATGAGCCCCTTCAAAGGACGGAGCTTTTTGAAACAATACCTGCCAATGAAACCAATCAAATGGGGGTTCAAACTCTTTGCTCTGTGTTGCGCTGCAACAGGTTACTTTTACACTAGTAATCATGGCTTACGAAGGGGAAGGTACGGTAGAGGACGATACAGGCCACGGCATGACTTATCATGTCGTTATGAAGCTGCTGGACATGGCTGACATCGATAACACTAATAGAATCTTAGTTTGCGATCGTTACTACACAGGTCTGCAACTTTTTTTTGACTTGATCTTCCAAAGAGGCATAGAATGTACTGGCACCGTCATGAGGAATAGGCTGCACGCTGCAGCAGGGTTTCTCAGTGATGAAATTACGAAAAAAAATGCTGAGAGGGGAGCGTCTGCAATAGCAACGCCAGTGGAGCAAGCACTGTGTAACCATGCATGCAGTGTCGAAAGACACTAAGGTGGTACTATTAATATGATTATTCTTATCGACCATTTTGGGGGGTGCAACCACTACAGTGCCAAGTGTGCTTCAGGGTGGTGGGGGGAGAAAAGTCGATGTGCAATGCTTTGAAATAGCAAAGGCGTACACCGCACACATGGGTGGAGTCGATGTCGGGGATCAGATGCTTGCGCTCAGGCTATGGTGTGGAGAAGGATATGCGCTTCAATAAGCCTTGGTTCCAAAATGTTTGGCGGGTCTACTAGGCTGGATATTATTAATATAACAAACGCTACAATCATATACAAACACTATTAATACCACCCAGAAAGTGAGCGTAAAACCATGCTAAAACTTGGCACCTAATGCAGGAATTCTGTGCCGCCGCCGCACTGAGGCTAGGGTCACGGTTATGAAAGGTAGTAGGTCTGTAGGCATCACCCCCCGGATAGCCGGTAAAAAGTACCTTTTCCTGGTGACAGGTGCACCAGCTTGTTTTTCAGTATTATTTGTCCGGATTGGACCTGATGCCATTTTATTCCTGGTCTGTTGCCGTTTTCCTTTTTGGCTTCACTGAGCTAATACAACGAGACATCATTCTCATTCTTGAGGACTGTGTTTGGTTGTATTACCGACTTTTTACGAGCTATCGTTGGGGGCATTACATTTGGAGTCCACATCACTAGGGTGATTTCTTTCTGCTTTGCCACACAGGCAACAGAGTGAATTTTCACTGACCTGTCTCACACGGGGACGTCAGACGAAAACAAATACTCCAACACAGCTCCCTCATAACTCTTTCACAAAACAAATAATTTGATTGGTCTCAAGCAGGTGTCTCGTACCCTCTAGCCCAATCAGTATCTGTGTGCTCACAAGGAGACATCAGATACAAACTCTCTGTCGTTCTTGCTGTTCTCACACAGAGACCAAGAAGAAGGAGGTGGACAGAAGAGTGAAGGAACACACACAAAACACAAACAAGCATAGGGACAGGAGCACAACACTCTACCCTTCTAGTTTGTGTATTTATCTGCATTATCTCACACATACGTCAGAGTATTTTTGCAAATCTCTGATCGTTTTCTAAAGGTAGGTCTGAGAACCTATCCGACCGACTGTCGACTTCTCAAGGAGAGCTTTTCTAGCTTCTCTATTACTATCTGTGTGTAGGTCCAATTGCCTCATACTAGATACAATATAGAAAAGAAGGAGGAGAAAGTAATCTGAGTAAGGAGAACAAGAAATCGGAGAAAGTCTCAAAGAATATTTTTCTCAAACAAAAACAAACATACAAACAGTGTTTCATAGAGGACAGGGAATCTTATCCTACCCTCTCTATTAGTTTCTCTCTTCACTAGTCAATCGACTGAAGGAGGAACAGAACACAAACGAACAAAAACCAAACATAGGAGCTGACACTGTCCTCCTGTTGATCACTACTACGACATCATGTCGACAGAGACCGCCGAAGTGAGTGAATTCTCGGAGGCAGATCAAAGAAGAGAAGAAGAAGAAGCAGGAGGAGGAGGAGGAGGAGGAAGAGGATTGAATGAAGGAGGAGGAGGAGGATTGAATGAAGGAGGAGGAGGAGATGAAGGAGTAGGAGGAGGAGTAGAAGAGGGCTGGGATGATGAAGGAAGATATGGAGGAGACGAAGATGAAGGAGGATTTGAACAAGAAGAGACGGGAGGAGGAGGAGCATATGGTAATCCCTTACCACCTGCCTACACGGGAGGAGGAGGACGAAAAATGATCGACTTGATTCATAGTGATGGAGAGGAGATCACAGTGGAGGAACAACAGTGGGTGCAAGACCACTATGACCTCACTAAAAAAGAGTTTGATAACAAGATGGGGGTAGAGAAGGATACCTATGTGTGGATCCCTCAGGATCAAAGAAGAGAGAAAAGTCGTGCTAAAAAGGATGTCTATATCCTATTATCAAACACAGCACAGCTCCTCGGCAAACTGGTCTCTGATCCAGAAGAGAGAAAGAAGATACAGCATATCAAGTTTGGGGACACACACACCCACCTTGAATTACTCGATGCTATCTTTGGGGTGTACACTCAAACCCTGATTTGGGAACGTACATACGGCCCACGATGTGAGGGTTACCTCCAGTACACAAACCCAAGAGCAACGGCCAGATTCCTCGCGACTGGTCAGGAGGCAGTCGATGTAACAAAAATGAAGACCAATCTGGGTTCGAAAAACTCGAGTGGTATATTTCATTTTTTTACAATGGAAATAAAGGCCTTGGAGGAGGGGAAGGCAGAGATGGAAAAAAGCATTAAGGCAGCAGGAGAAACTCATCCTGTGATTGATGAGTTAGAGAAGACCGACAGAGTTCTGACCAAGATCAGACTGTTGATGGGTGCGTTACTGCACAAGGAGGCATGGAAGAGATGGATTCCTACCAAGGATCACTCTGTCCTTAAATCACTTAGTAACGCACCACCGGTCGCCAACAAAGCAGGTGTTGACCAATATGTGGAGAAATATAATTTTCTCAGATCTGCTTCTGAATTGGTGGCCTTTATCACTCATGCTCAAAAGCTGGTGATATCTGAGAAGAAGAAGGCGAAAGAGAATGAGGAGTTCGAGAAGACGATGAGACTGGAAAGAATGAAAGCAAAAGTGAGTGGTGCAAAGACACACCCTCCGACATATTTGACCCCACCAGCTCCTGCCCCACCAGCCCCTGCACCCTCGGGCTCAACTACGGTGGTGGTCACAAACACGGAGAAGAAGGACAGACAGAACATCATAAATGCCTTCAAGGGGAAGAAAGGAGGAGTGGCAAGTCTCATGCTATATGCCAAGACGAGCTCAGACAAAGACTCTGATGCTTCGCTTTTGAGCAAGCTCAAAGAGATCAATGCCTGCATGAAGGCTTTTCCTTGCGACGAAACGCAGGAATACGAGGCCCTTGTTACTGTTTTTGACCAATCTCTAGTCTCGGAGGGATTTGATCTGACACAGTACAAGTTTTTGAGAAAGAAGGAGGAGATTAAGAGAAACAATGCAACAGGCCTAGACGCTCAGTGTGAACTGGCGGTGGCCACACTCATTTCATATTTTCAATCTCATGGATACCAGCATCTCTGCACTGGTACTCTCATAGGATTTGAAATCTTTGAGACAGTGGCGATGAGTTTGAGGAGTGCTGTTGGCTTGGCGGCGACCCTTACGGAGGTAGTTTCCTCCTATGGGCTATTCTATGGCCGCAAGTCGATCATCCTCTATTTCTTTTCGGCGTTACACACAGTTAACCCGAGTAAGCTTACTCAGCTCATACAACAATGCTCGACGTTTAGCTCAGTGAAGTCCAAGAACTTCCTCGAGACACACGTGTTCGAAAATACGGTTCAAAGCGTTGCTCCGTCAGCACTGTTTCAAGAAGTGATGAGTGCATGCTCAAACATGGACTCGCTCACGGAGGCACATACGGCACAGGCAGGCGGTGTACCTGTTGGCGCACAAGCCACGTACACAAACAGAGTTGCCGGTTGGAAGAGACAGAGAGAGCCAGACCTGAAGACCGCATGTTGGAGGTGGTTCGCGGGCTTGCAGTGTAAGGCACAGATGGAGAACAGAGACTGCTCTTTCAATCATGATAGGCAGAACCCAACAGCAAGGGCAAATTTTCTGAGCAGGACGGAAGGCAAGGAACCGGGCCTTTTCAATATGCTTCAGATTGCCGCTGTGAACGAAGGTTGGTATGCCAATATGTGTGATGATGAGGAGTTACGAGAGGCAATCATTACCTACATGAAGAGGATGAAGGAGAAGAAGGAGGAAAGGGAGAGACAAAAGAACTTAAAGGCCTCTCAAAGAGGACGAGAAGGAGGAGCAGGAGCAGGAGGACGAGGAGGAGGAGGAGGAGGAGGAGGACGAGGAACATGGAGAGGAGCCTCGAGGTGGCAGGGAACCCCTCAGAGAGGAAGAGGAGGAGGTCGGGGATATACCCCTTATGGAGGGAGAGCTGTTCGAGCTCCAGCCCCCCCACCCAGAGGAGGAGGAGGCTCGTGGGCAAGCTCCAACCCAAATTTCGGTCGAGCTCAGGCCTGCAACACTGCCTCGGAGACCGATACGTCATCCTACCCGGACACTACTCAAGGTAATCGTTTCGAGGTGGTGGAATGACTGGAGGGGGAAGAAGAGAGGAAGGAGAAGACTGTGAAGTTTAACCCTAAAGTCACAGTGCTTTCTAATGCTGTTGTGCAGACTGGGCCAACGCTTCCTCTATGTGAAAACAAAGATGTGGGTACACAGAGACTGCAGCCCCAAGGTAGTCTCATACCCGTTCATACAGCACGGTTACCAATGATAACTGATGCAAATAGGAAGGCGAGACTTGCGATGGAGGCGAGGGCCAATGGCAGACGTATCGCCTCGGCCAAGCAAACAACCACGAACAGACTCAATGTCTACGGTCGCGGCGGGTGGCGAGCAAAAAGACAATGTGTGTACTCAAGTACCACAAGACAATGTCGCTCAAATAGTAAACGCACCAGTACCGCAGAATAATAAAAATGTTAATGAGGTGAAGCAGGAGGAGAAGAAGGAGGAGTTGAAAAACTTAGAGACAAGACTCCAAAATTTGGAACGTAAAGTTCTTGTTCTCGCAGCCAATATACACAGGCCCGATGCTCTGTGTTATACGGAACTTTATTGTGAAACATTGAAGACAATATTAAAAGTTGGTAATGATACGATGGCGAATATTAATATTGTCGGCAGGAAGTTTTTTAATCGATACCGGGACTGGGTGGACGGAAATATGAAAAAGTCAACGGGCACTCTCAAAGGAGTGAGCAGCCGGACGGATATCACGGGAATCATCACACTGACCTTTAAATTGAAATCCGCACGAGTATACCGTATGGACCTCTATGTCGTCCCCGGTTACCACGGGTCAATATTACTATCGTATGACCAATTGGCTACGATGGGGGCTGTGATTGATTGCGCCGCACGGCGAGTGATATATGGAGTAAAAAGAGGAGAAGAGAACGATATTGATCCCTTCAACGCTACTGACTCTTATGAGGCTTATGAGCTGAGTCTAGCGACGGATCACAAAAAGATGGCCATCGCACATGAGGCACTTGAGGTGTACGTTCACCCCCATGTCGTAAGACCGGATGAACTGTCCTGGACCGACAATTGGGAATCCCAAGTGTGCACTGTCACAGTTCCGACATGCCATTGGGACAAAAAGTCTATTGATGACTTAATCGAGAAGCGAAAGGAGGAGATTATATGTGTCGCACAAAGAAGCCTGTCGTTGGCGAGATTCGCGGAAGGAGTAGGAACAGATGTCCATATTACTAACGGATACTGTTTTCCATGCGAAAGTAGGAGAAGAAAAAAGGGAGGAGTTTGTACCAAGGAGAACGGGGCGAATCCCGGATACTCCACCAGAAACTATTAAAAGTTTTATTACTGATTTCTGGGGTGACGAGCCCACGTGGCCGCGTTCACTGTCTGAAGTGAAGAAATGCTTACGGACTTTATTCGAAAATAATAAGCCGTATACTATTATCCTGCCATATAATGAGAAGGCGATATGGGCGCAGGAAATAAGGGACCGGCTTATTGATCATCCTATACCGGTACCCTCTCGCAAGCAACAGCTAGTGGTGGCTTGTCGTATGGGAACTCGTGAGCAGAGCAGTGCATACAAGCGGAAGCTCAGAGACCTCGACAAGTTGAAATTGATACCGCAAGCATTCACATGCTTTGATGGTTTTTACACCCGTAAAGCTCCTTTGCAATACGCGAGACTCATTGACATGCTGGTGGAGCTCGGTAAAGATGATGAGCCGGACACGGTCACGTATGAAAAGACGGGCCTAGATGATGTCTCGGAAGAGGACTTAGGCTTGGAGGAGGACAGAGAACCCCTCAAGCAGCATAAGCAGATGTCTGATGAAGATTTTCAAGAGGCGGCGCGGAAAATATTGGAAGAAGGAGTAGGCACGGAGAAGGAGAAGGAGCTTTTAAAAGCCAAATTAGAGGCGAACAAGGAAATTTTTGACCCTCCACATGCAGGTGGTGTCAAGCCTGAAGATTTCACTGCGGTTATTTACAAAATACCGGGTGCGGAGCCGTCACCGGCACCACGAAGGGCGAATTTGAGTATACATGAGGCGAAGATAGCGGAGGAGCTAGCAAGACAGCTGCTCAATGAGGACTTTATTGAGAGATCAACATCCTCAATAGTCTCACAACCGAGAATAGTGCCGAAGCCAGGAGGAGAATGGCGCCTGACAGTTAACTATGCTCGTGTTAACAAGGTGCTGGAGGAAGAGAGAAATCCTCTCCCGACATTAGAAGAAGGAAGGAGAGTACTGCGGAATGCAAAATTCTATTCGGTCATTGACCTTAAGAATGGCTTCTGGCAGATACCACTGGAGGAAAAGTCCAGATGGCTGACGGCGTTTGTGGTGGGTATGGAAATATATCAATGGAAAGTGCTTCCGATGGGCCTCAAGCAAGCCCCAGGACTTTTCCAGAAGGCGATGCAGAAGATGTTGAGCAGTCAGTACGATGATTTGTCTGACGGTGGCTTTATGAGAAGGCGGGGACAGAAGGCGGGAGAATATGCATTTTGCTATATCGATGACATTATCGTATACTCTAACACAATGGAGGAGCATATCGATCATTTGTCCGATATATTCAGGCGCATCGGAGCTTTTGGCCTGAAGTGCAATCTAAAGAAGTGTCAACTTGCCAAGACGAGTGTGACATACTTAGGGTACGAGATCTCCCATAATCGAGTCTCGATATCCAAAGAGAAGAGGGAGGAGATTATGAATCGACCGATACCGAAGAACCGCACTGAATTGCACTCATTCCTTGCGATGGCGCAATACTATAGCCAGTTTATACCCCATTGGGGTGCAACACGGGCTAAAGTGGAGAAAATGATAGATTTTGGAGACTTTGAGAAGTGGGACGAAGAGGCTTTGCAAGCGTTTCATGCGCTCAAAGATCTCATTTACAAAGACCCGAAAGACGGAGGACTGGTGTTAACGATGCCCGACTTTACGAAACAATTCGTAGTCGATACAGACGCATCTAAGTTTGCGATTGGGGCTTGTATTACAACAAGAGGATGAGGAGAAGAAATTACGCCCAATCATGTTTATTAGTAGGAAGTTGTGTGCGGCGGAGAGAAACTATTGCACAAGGCAAAGAGAGGCGTTGGCGGTAGTATGGGCCCTCAAGAGGCTCAGAGAGTATTTGTGGGGAGGACCTCAATTTACTGTCAGAACTGATCATCATAACCTGTTATGGTTGATGAATCATGAACAGACGGGACGGCTGGCGCGGTGGCAAGCGTTCTTGTCTTGTTTCGATTTTACAATGGTCCATCTACCGGGAAAGCGCTGATAGCCTCTCTAGGCTAGAGTTTAACTCAGAAGTATCGGCGTTGGTGTCCACGGTGGAGATGGAAGACTTGTCCACTGACAAGGTGTATGAGGTCAGCCACATTGAGGCGATGGAGATGGCGAGTGGAGTCCGATATGACCGCACAGGTCTACGGTACAGTCCACAAGGCCCGGATCACGGGATATGTTGTGAGCTACATACCCAGGAGGACGCTGAGTGGTCCTATGAGGTATATGAGAATGCGAAGGCGAACATAAGAGAGGAAGAGGAGACGCAGGAAGTTTATGCGGAGCCTCCTCAAGAGCGGAGAAGTGACCTAGACGATGACCCGGAAAGAATCGGGGTACGGCTAGAAGATGGTACTATCCATATAGCCTCGCCTACCGCATGGAGGCAACAACAGGCTCAAGATCCGGAGTTTAAAGAACTGATACAGTTACATCAGAACCCGGATGAGCTACGGATGACGAAAGCGATCAAAGATCAGATGAAGGAGATGGGATGGAGAGATGGTCTACTGTGGTACAAGGGCCTTCACGGTCGCTATGCGTCACAGCCGGACAAATGGACCCTTTGGGTACCGGAGAGTCTGAGACGATTTATATTTGTCGCAGC
This sequence comes from Paulinella micropora, assembly GCA_019918135.1. Taxonomy (NCBI): domain Eukaryota; phylum Cercozoa; class Imbricatea; order Euglyphida; family Paulinellidae; genus Paulinella; species Paulinella micropora. Next base: position 64,192 of record WBZZ01005250.1, read on the forward strand.
CCACAATTGCCCACTTTTGGCGCATCCGGGTCGACAACGAACTCATATGTTCGTAGCGAGGCGATTATGGTGGAAGAAGATGAAGGAGGAGATAGATCAGGCGGTGGATGCATGCATCCCGTGCAAGATAAACAAAACACCACTGAAGGCAAATTTCGGCCTGATTGGCGAATTTCCTCTTCATGCGGGGATGTTTGAGTTTATACACATTGATCATGTGGGACCTTTCCCAGAATCGAAGGATGGTTACAAATACCTCCTTACTGCTATTGACAGAGCCACCAACTATGTGTGGATCATCCCTGTCAAAGACGTTACCGGCAAGACGACGGCCGAGGCGCTGATCGATAGGATCATCTCACAGATCGGAGTACCAAGAAAGATATGTTCTGATCGAGGCTCGGACTTTAATAGCGAGGTCATCGACAAACTATCTAAATTTTACGGGATGAAATGGCAATATGTTACTGCCTATAACCCGCGAGCAAATGGGAAAATCGAGCGGGTACACAGACCCCTCAAAGCCTCGCTAAAGATGTATTGCACGAAGAAGGAGAATCAAAGAGCATGGGTCGAGGCAGCACCATCATTTGCGTTTGCAATGAACTGTCTACCCTCTACGGCGTTAGGAGGCTCGAAGAGCTCAATCTCGCCATATCAGTTAGTATATGGGCGTGAGCCTGATATCCCGACTTCGCTCCTTCACCCAAAAGACACTTGGGCGGATGCGGATGAGTTGTTTGGGATGAGACTTAGAGTGAAGATGGAGGCGGAACAAATAGTCAGGGCGCATAGAGAGGCGGAGCGCCGAAAGACTGATGCTGAAGGGGTGCGACAAGCGCACTTGGATCAGATCAAGTTCCAGGTCGGGGATATTGTACTATTGTACCATCCTCAAGTCCCGAAGGGAGTCAGCTCTAAGCTGTTCACTCACTGGAAAGGACCTTATCAGATTATGGAACAGACGGGACCTCTGAATTACAAGATCAGGGGTAGAGGGAAGGTGCAAATTGTGAATGTAAGAAGGCTGATTAAGTATGATCCCTTCTTACTGGAAGATGAATCCGTTGAGGAGGCGTTAAAACGGATGAAGGATGATTTCAAAGAGGTGCCGCCCATCCACAAGGAGGCTGGCATAGACCAAGACGATGCTTATCGGGCACCGATAGCTGAGAAGGAGGAGAGTGAGGTGGACAGCAAGGAGAAGACTGACCGCATAAGCGCGGTGGGGACTCAGTCCAAGTCTCCGCGAGAGCATAGCGGAAAGAAGAGAAGATCACAGAGGCGCAGCTAAGGAGAGCGCGGAATGATCTTATCAACGACCAACCGAGGAAGGCGATGAGGTCGATGATATCAAAGGACGTCCACCAGGAGGAGGAGGGGACGGACACTGACCCAAACGCGGGCAACGTTGAGATTGTCCATGAGCGATGGAAGGAAGGCGATGCGATAGCAACCATCGCATGGGTGAAAAATGTTTTCTATCTGATGAGACCAGCGGAACAACATGTCGCTGATGACACTCTCTCAGACTTATACTTGATGCGGGTCGTGGCGGTCCCACGACAGATGCGTGTCACACGGACACTCAAAATA
>WBZZ01005251.1:0-30422 GCA_019918135.1 Paulinella micropora
GGTAGATAGGTATAGATAGATATACTAGGTCAATAGAAAGACCGCTTGAAGGATCGCCATGGTCAATTTCTGCATGTTCTTTGGGTAGTCCGTCCTCCCTAGCCAGGCTACCTTACGCTTGGTGTCTTTGCCTTGTCCCAGGAAGGAACGCATGACTAAACAATACCGTGAAAATGTGTGCGTGTCTGTGTGTGTGTTGGGGGGGGGGTACCGTGCATGATCTCTTCGTCAAGTTTGGCACCGTCCTTCTTTCCTGTCTTCTTGAAGTGGTGGTTTTTCATTTGTTGGGCGGTGTCGAAGTAAATCTTTTTGCCGGTCAAGGGATGATTGGCACCTTTTTCTACAAGCAAAGAAAGAGTCCAGCCACACAAGAACAAAAAAAATCGAACGAAAAAAAAAAAAACCAAGTCGGAGGGGGGTATGGAAAACACACAAGGGCAAGCCCAAGGCACAATGCAGCAAAAGTGAACGGGAAGCCGGGAGGAGCGAAAGAGAAACCATCCACATGCATCAGGAATGAAAAACAAACAATAAATTTCCAAAACGCGAGTAGTCCGGCCACACAAGAACAAAAAATCGAGAGAGAGAGAGAGAGAAGAGAGAGAGAGAGAGAGAGAGGTATGGGAGGGGTATAGGACGGGTATGGGAGGGTATGAGGAGAGAAAGAGATGAGAGATGATAGATGAGAGAGAGGAGGAGAGAAAGAGAGAGGAGAGAGAGAGGAGGTATGGGAGGGGTATGGGAGGGTATACTATGAGGGGAGACAGAGAGATAGAGAGAGAGATAGATAGAGAGAGAGAGAGAGACTATACCGGTAACTTATCCTCCTCCTTGTCCTTGACAAGGTCCCATAGTCTCTGGATGCCTGGGAACGGTGAGACGAGCATCGGTCGCTCTTTTTTGATGTGCTTTGGTACTTTCCAGTATCTAGATGAGAGAGAGAGACAGAGAGAGACAGAGAGTGAGAGAGTGAGAGAGGTTCACAAGAGAGAGAGAGAGAGAGACATTGACAGAGAGAGAAACGAGACAGAGAGGTTCACAGAGAGACAGAGAGGGGTTCACAGAGAGAGAGAGAGAGAGAGAGAGAGAGAGGTTCACAAAGAGAGAGAGAGAGAGAGAGAGAGATACACACACACAGAGACATTGACAGAAAGAGAAACAGAGAGACAGAGAGAGGTTCACAAAGAGAGAGAGAGAGAGAGAGAGAGAGGGTGAGAGAGAGAGAGAGAGAGAAAGAGAGAGAGAAAGAGAGAGAGAGAGAGAGAGAGAGAGTCTGAGAGAGAGCATAGTAGTAGTAGTAGTAGTAGTAGTAGTAGTAGCAGTAGTAGTTTTTATTCTGGCATTAGCAGTAGTAGTAGTAGTAGTAGTAGTAGTAGTAGTAGTAGTAGTAAGTAGTAGTAAGTAGTAGTAGTAATAGTAGTAGCAGTAGTAGTAGTAGCAGTAGTAGTAGTAGTAGTAGTAGTAGTAGTGGTAGTAGTAGTAACTAGTAGTAGTAAATTAGTAGTGGTAGTAGTAGTAGTAGTAGTAGTAGGCTGAATAAGAAAAAACAGTCACCCTTCCTAGCCTAGTAGTAGTAGTAGTAGTAGTAGTAGTAGTAGCTATAGTAGCACGCACGCACACACACAGCAACTTGCACACGCACACACACAATCACACCTGTCGTTGGTGATGTTGTCGTCCTCCTCCTCGGCTTCTGGTTCTTGCTCGGCTTCTGATTTTTCCCCGGCTTCTGACTCTTCCTCGTCGTCTTCCTCGGTGGATTCTTCTTTTTTTCTCTTCTTCTCGGGGCTTTCCGTTTTCATGGCTTCTAAGTACAAAACAATCAAGCAAAATTCGGAGAAGCACTGCAATAAATGTTTGGTACCTTCCTCTTGAGACGACGACATGAGAACGTCGATGTCTTGACCGTTTGGGGACTCTCGAGTCTCTCGAGTCTCGACACAAGGCAAAAACCCAAGGCGGGAGGTATGCCAGCGCCCTCTGACTTTTTGAGCCGGGTCCATTTGTGCGTCCATTCAGCGCCGTTGTTTGCGTTGACTTTTTGTTGAGATTTTTGGTTTCAAGAGGCCGGAACCTCCACATTGTGCAAAAACGGACCGTTTCCGTACCTTGTAGCGGTTACCAAGCCCCTTTTATGGCGCAGCACTTTTTGTTTGGGAATCCCCTCTTGCTTGTTCCCTACATCAACCTTGCTAACATACTAGCAACCCTGCCGCTTTGGCTTAACTTTGATGCCTTTTGCTACCTCAAGCTGTGTGGGATGCCTCCTGCTCCACCGCTACTCAAAATTTCGTTGAGCATACTAGGAGTCGTCAAACGGTTCCCAAGATGATTCCTCGTCGCGGTACGGTATTGTCTGAGGAATCGAGTGATGATTCCTTACCTGAAGGTACTGTTTCCTCTTGCTTACTCTTAAGTCAAAATTTGTCAAAGTGATTTACGTAACGCAGATATAGCTGAACCCAAGGATTCGCTGAGGTCATCTGCGTTACAACAGTCGGGTTTCAGCTTCATATAGCTATATTTATAGACTCTTTCTTGGAAGGTTTGCCTCTCTCTCTCTCTCAAGCCTGTTGTGCGGGTATGGAGGGTATAGGAGGGGTATGGAGGGGTATGGGGCTGCTAGTACTATACCACCACTACTACTACTACTACTACTACTACTATCTCTCTCTCTCTCTTCTTCTTCTTCTTCGCTTTTATTGAGAGAACAATTTTCACAATTGGACTCAGGGAACGTCCACGTGAAAAGTATAGCTAGTAAGTTATACCTTTATCAAAGGTGGAAACCTAGTTATTAAGTTGAGCGTATTAAGGAAGATATTAATATTAAAATGTATTCAGTGGCTCAGTAATAATATTGTATTATAGTTATTAAAATTAATATTTTGCTTAGATATATTGCGCGGTGATATATATTATTATGTTATGTTATGAGTATATGTAATTGTAAAGCTGTATACGTAGTAGTCTAACGTATGTGTGGCGGTCCCCCCCCCCCCACCCCCCCCCTCTCTCTCTCTCTCTCTCTCTCTCTCTCTTCGTCTCTCAAGCCTGTTGTGCGGGTATGGAGGGTATAGGACGGGTATGGGGCTTACTACTACTACTACTACTACTACTACTACTACTACTATTTACTTCTACTGCTACTTACTAGTTTATCCTTCCCGTTGCCTTTTTTTTGTACCAAGTGTTGATGCAAAACGCATCTTTCTCTTTCAAGTAGGTGACCAAGATATCATGGACGATGACTCTGGCGCCATCTCCGACTCTTGCTCTAGCTCTGACAGTTCCAGTACTCTCTCCGACTGTCTCTCTCTCTCTCTCTCTCTCTCTCTCTCTCTCTCTTCGTGCGGGGGTATGGGTGGGGTATGAGGTCGCAAAGTAGCATTCATATTTGGGGTATGAGGGGTATGGGAGGGGTATGAGGCCGCGCCGACTCTTTCTCTGGCTCTGACAGTTCCAGTACTCTCTCTGACGGTCTCTCTCTCTCTCTCTCTCTCTGTCTCTCTCTCTCTCGTGCGGGGGTATGAGGTCGCAAAGTAACTGTTGTTCATACTTGGTGTATGAGGGGTATAGGGTATGGGGTATGAGGGGTATGCAGCTACTACTACTTCTACTATTTCCCTCTGCCGTCTGGTCTGCTTATGTCTGATGTTTTATTCTTTCTTGTCCAGAGTGATTGTGGTATCGATTACTACGACTACTTCTGAGGGAGGGAGAAAAAAAAAAAAAAAAAAAAAAAAAAAAAAAAAAAAAAAAAACTTAGTGCTTGCTACTGGCAGTGGAGATTAAGCTGGTGTGGCAAAAAAAGAAAAGAAAAAAAATAGACCTCAGCAGCTTATGTTCCATGTCTCAAACATCAAGTAGGACCCACCCTATTATACCTCTATGACTTAAGTATTCGTGGCTTGCTCATGCTTGCATAAGCGCAAACACAGAGTTATACAAGTTGTGGCTGCTGACCAAGCATACACTGACATCTCGGTATTTTTGTTTATTTGCACATTCGTTATGATTTCAGCATTCGTGGCAAGGTGGGGTATGAGGTCGCAAAGTTGGTATCATACCCCGGGGTATGATACCCCGGTATCATACCCCGGTGTATGGGACAGGAGAGAGTGCATTCATATTTGGGGTACGAGGGGTATGGGGTATGGGAGGGGTATAAGGCCGCGCCGACTCTTGCTCTGGCTCTGACAGTTCCAGTTACTTTAGTATTCGTGGCTCGCTGATGCATTAGCAAATACACAGTTATACAAGTTGCGGCTGCTGACCAAGCAACCATTACAACTCTGTCTTTTTGTTTATGCGTAAATTCAAACTGCTATCAGTCCTTGCGTAAATTCAAACAGATTCCATGCGGCCCCAGAAACCCTAGCACTTTATTTAACAAGCTCCCAATTTCTGTGTATTGGGGTATGGGAGGGGTATGAGGTCGCAAAGTTGCATTCATATTTGGGGTATGAGGGGTATGGGGGTATGAGGGGTATGGGGGTATGGGAGGGGTATGAGGCCGCGCCGACTCTTGCTCTGGCTCTGACAGTTCCAGTACTCTCTCTGACGGTCTCTCTCTCTCTTCGTGCGGGAGTATGGTTGGGGTATGAGGTCGCAAAGTTGCATTCATATTTGGGGTATGGTGTATGGGGTATGGGAGGGTATGAGGCCGCGCCGACTCTTGCTCTGGTTCTGAAAGTTCCAGTACTCGCTCTGACGGTGTCTCTCTCTCTCTCTCTTCGTGCGGGGGTATGGTTGGGGTATGAGGTCGCATTCATATTTGGGGTATGAGGGGTATGGTGTATGGGGTATGGGAGGGGTATGCCGTGCCGACTCTTGCTCTGGCTCTGACAGTTCCAGGACTCTCTGACGGTTTCTCTCTCTCTCTCTCTCTCTCTCTCTCTCTCTCTCTCTCTCGTGCGGGGGTATGATGTCGCAAAGTTGCATTCATATTTGGGGTATGGGGGTATAGGGTATGAGGGTTATGAGGTCGCAAAGTTGCATTCATATTTGGGGTATGGTATGAGGCCGCGCTGACTCTTGCTCTGGCTCTGACAGTTCCAGTTACTTTAGTATTCGTGGCTTGCTGATGCATTAGCAAATACACAGAGTTAATATTACAAGTTGTGGCTGCTGACCAAACAACAATAACATCTCTGGGTGTATGTCAACGATTATTCTTCTCTGACCTCCCTAAATCCACGTTAAATCCACTATTTTGATGAGAATAATCGTTGACTGCCTATGTCGACATCGTGAGTACTGTATTTGCCTGGATATATGCAGCTGAGTCTCCTTGGCGACAAACCAGAAGCTGGCATCATCAGCGTCTTCGCCATCTTGCCTTTCTCCTTGAAACTTAAACCCTAGCACTTTATTCAACAAGCTCCAAATTTCTGTGTATTTGGGTATGGGTGGGGTATGGGAGGGGTAATAGTATGAGGTCGCATTCGTATTTTTGTCGGTGCAGGTTCTCCTCATGCCATGTATGGGGTATGAGGGGTATGGGAGGAGTATGAGGTCGCAAAGTCGCATTCATAAATTATTATGTTGCATAAATTGTACTAAGGAGGGGTACTACTTAGATATATGTGTTGGATAAATTGTTCGGGACAGTAACCCTAGCACTTTATTCAACAAGCTCCCAATTTCTTGCTACTGGCAATTCGAAAATAAGCTGGTGTGGACCAAAAAAGAAAATAAACCTCACCAATTTTTATTCGATGCGGCCCCAGAAACCCTAGCACTTTATTCAACAAGCTTCCAATTTCTGTGTATTGGGGTATGGGAGGGGTAATATGAGGTCACATTCGTATTTTTATTTGTGCAGATTATCTTCATGCCATGTCGGCCAAGAAGCTGCGTCGTGCCCGCAGGGAAGCCAAGGAGCGCGTCGCCGGACGCCTGCATGGAGGCAGGGAGGAACGGGGCCGACATCAGCCGTACACGCGATTATCGGTTTTGATTGGTCGGGCTATGGGAGAGCATGGTGGCGTGACCATTGCTGAGTCGTTCGAGCTGGTGATGAGATGGAAAGAGAAGCACCCTTCCTTGTCCAAGACTGCTGCGATTAAGTTATGGGACATCCTAGGAGTGTTGATTTGCCCGGACGGAATTAATTGGCCTAATCTCCAGACACTGATCTATGATACTCGGGAAGTTGCAGGAACCGGGGGGTTCGAAAAATTGGAAGTTTGCAGGAACCAGTGTCGGGAAGGGTTGTATTGGAGGCACAGAAGCGGCTTGGAAGCGTGCCAAACATGTCGACGCCCCAGGACTGACGCGCTCAGCTTTTATCACAGGAAGTAATCTCTATCTCCCGCCATACCACATTATATCCTCTATCACTTTAGCATTCGTGGCTGGCTCATGCTTGCATTAGCGCATACTCAGGGATGTACAACTTGTTGTTGTTACGGCAAGGTTAAGGAAGATAAGATTTTGTCGCATTCTTGGCTTCTCTAATCTTTCCGCATACCCAAGGATATACAAGTTGCGGCCGCTGGCCAAGCAACACTGACATCCCTGTACATGTGTATGTGTCCACGCGCCATATCCGTTAATGATTTTAGCATTCGTGGCTGGCTCGAGGGAATACGCGCTCATCCAGCCAGACGTGCGCTCCTGGTGGATGCAAAAGAGCGCGACTACAAGAAAGCTGAGGCAATGCGGGTCCCTGGTCATGTGTCCATTCGAGATCGGCCGTTGGAGAGTATTGGAGACGCCATCGACAGCCCTAGATATGAGGATTATTTGATGAATTTGCCTCTAGAGGTAAAGGTAGTGACTTAGTCTGTGATTAAATATTATTCCACTATGCCCCGCGTTCTGCAATAAGCTACCCCTCATACCTCGCCTCGCATACCCCTCTCATACCCCGCCTGTCATACCCCTCTCATACCCCTGTACCATACCCCTGTCTCTCATACCCCGCCTCTCATACCCCTGTCCCATACCGATTGTCTCATACCCCTGTCCCATACCCCGCCTCTCATACCGCTGTCCCATACCCCTGTCTCATACCCCTGTCCCATACCCCTGTCCCATACCCCTGTCTCATACCCCGCCTCCCTACGTATACCCCTGTCTCATACCCCGCCTCTCTACGTATACCCCTGTCCCTCATACCCCGCCTCTCATACCCCTGTCCCATATCCCTGTCTCATACCCCTGTCCCATACCCCGCCTCTCATACCGCTGTCCCATACCCCTGTCTCATACCCCTGTCCCATACCCCTGTCTCATACCCTGCCTCTCTACGTATACCCCTGTCCCATACCCCGTTTCTCATACCCCTGTTCCATACCCCTGTCTCATACCCCGCCTCTCTACGTATACCCCTGTCCCATACCCCGTTTCTCATACCCCTGTCCCATACCCCTGTCTCATACCCCTGTTCCATACCCCGCCTCTCATACCCCTGTCCCATACCCCGCCTCTCATACACCTGTCCCACACCCCTGTCCTATACCCCGTTTCTCATGCCCCTGTCCCATACCCCTGTCTCATACCCCGCCTCTCATACGTATACCCCTGTCCCATACCCCATTTCTCATACCCCTGTCCCATACCCCTCCTCTCATACCCCTGTCCCATACCCCTGTTCCATACCCCTGTCCCATACCCCTGTCTCATACCCCGCCTCTCTACGTATACCCCTGTCCCATACCCCGTTTCTCATACCCCTGTCCCATATCCCTGTCTCATACCCCTGTCCCATACCCCGCCTCTCATACCGCTGTCCCATACCCCTGTCTCATACCCCTGTCCCATACCCCTGTCTCATACCCCGCCTCTCTACGTATACCCCTGTCCCATACCCCGTTTCTCATACCCCTGTCCCATACCCCTGTCTTATACCCCTGTTCCATACCCCGCCTCTCATACCCCTGTCCCATACCCCGCCTCTCATACACCTGTCCCACACCCCTGTCCTATACCCCGTTTCTCATACCCCTGTCCCATACCCTTGTCTCATACCCCGCCTCTCATACGTATACCCCTGTCCCATACCCCATTTCTCATACACCTGTCCCATACCCCTCCTCTCATACCCCTGTCCCATACCCCTGTTCCATACCCCGCCTCTCTACGTATACCCCTGTCTCATACCCCGCCTCTCTACGTATACCCCTGTCCCATACCCCGTTTCTCATACCCCTGTCCCATATCCCTGTCTCATACCCCTGTCCCATACCCCGCCTCTCATACCGCTGTCCCATACCCCTGTCTCATACCCCTGTCCCATACCCCTGTCTCATACCCCGCCTCTCTACGTATACCCCTGTCCCATACCCCGTTTCTCATACCCCTGTTCCATACCCCTGTCTCATACCCCGCCTCTCTACGTATACCCCTCTCCCATACCCCGTTTCTCATACCCCTGTTCCATACCCCTGTCTCATACCCCTGTTCCATACCCCGCCTCTCATACCCCTGTCCCATACCCCGCCTCTCATACACCTGTCCCACACCCCTGTCCCATACCCCGTTTCTCATGCCCCTGTCTCATACCCCGCCTCTCATACGTATACCCCTGTCCCATACCCCATTTCTCATACCCCTGTCCCATACCCCTCCTCTCATACCCCTGTCCCATACCCCATTTCTCATACCCCTGTCCCATACCCCTCCTCTCATACCCCGCCTCTCTACGTATACCCCTGTCTCATACCCCGCCTCTCTACGTATACCCCTGTCCCTCATACCCCTGTCTCATACCCGGCCTCTCATACCCCTGTCCCATATGATGTCGATAAAGATGTATGTATGTATGTATGTATGTATGTATGTATGTAGCGTAAGACACTATAGCTGCCAGTGTCGAACCGGGACCTGTCATTGATGATGTATGCATGATACCCGGGTATGATACCCCTGTCCCATACCCGGTATGATACCCCTGTCATACCCCACCTCTCTCTCTCTCTCTCGCTCCCAAAAAGTTACAAGTATTAATAGTAAATTTTTTTTTACTTTTTGCTTTTTTTCAAATATTCATATTCCCATCGAAAATTGTATGTAGGATGTGAAACACTGGCTGTCAATTTGTTGGTCATGGATGCGTCCCCAATACAGAATGGTAAGCGTGCTCAAAAAAATCACAAACACTAACTACTGGTAGAGTAATGGACTTTGAACAACAACATAGAAATAGAAAATGGAACACTGAAATTTTTGATATTTTACCGTACGGTGAAAAGCCAAGTAATTCGTGGCCATGGTGAGAAGCGACTTTCAATGAACTTGTAGAACAGAAAGTGCACATTTACTCTATATGTGCCGACACGCCAGCCATGTGTGACATTATGTGTCATATCGGCCCCAAAGGTGTACGAGGCTGCCCTTACAGCTGGTGCAGAGGAAAGCAAATAGATGGAGATAAGAAACGTGTTAATTGGCTCGTTGACGAACCCCCGTGTAGGAGAAAAACAACAGATGAGTATGAGCTGTTTGGCGCTGCAGCTGACGCGCGTGGGGAAGAAATAAACGGATTTACAGGGAGAAGTCCACTGCTTTTGTTGGAACGCTCCTGTTTACGAAGATGTGATGCAGATTTCGCGCATAGCATTGGTTATGGTATTGTTTTGCGTTATATGTTGCCCTTGTTCAAAGGAATAAGAAGTATATCGATTCAACCTTTTAAAGAATGTAAAAATAAACCCAGAACACCAGCAGAGAAAAGAAACGAAGAAGAGAGACAGGAAAAATATGAGATAGATAAAGCAATCAAATTAAGATACAAGGCTAAAAATAATCTGTTAAAGATAAAACAAGAACATTGGAAGGCAATGGATGAGAGGTGGTTAAGGTTTTGTGCAGAATCTGGTTATTCAACAACTGCTGTGCCTTTTGGTGATCCCAAGTCGAAGAGCACCAAAAGTCGCATGACTATGCACGAGTGCATAAAGTATGCAGTTAATTGCTACAGCGATGCGAAAGATATAGGTATCATACACCTCTCATACCCCTCCCATACTCCTCATTTTCTTTGATGGTTTGCAGGCGGATTAACAGGTGGAGCTTATGACACATGGGCAGCGTCAGTATGGATCCTGAGAGTAAGTTTGGTAGTGAAGGCTCCATAATGATAACAGGTCAGTATGTAGAGGATTTGAAGGTGAAGGAAAGAGATGCACGCAGGCTAGTACTAGCTAACTTACCTCCAACTGATCATGCCTATGTTTTCCATGCAGTTGAGCATATCATTGCAACTATGAAAGAGATAGGTAGCCTACGCAATATATGGACTATGCCTGGCGAACGCACTATGGGAGGGCAGGTGCGGCAGATACATAGCAAATCTAATCCTACCGCTAATCTAGCTGCAGTCGTATCTCAAAACGCGAACTCAAGAGCACAAACAGGGTTTGTGCAGCTTGGTAACGACTTTCTAGATAGGATGGAAAGTGTTCCAAATCTTTCCAAAACTGTAGAAAAAATTAAAGAATTATGATATTAATATAATTATAATTTAATATTAATATTAAATTAATCGAAGATATAGATAGGTATAATTTAAATATCATACCGCTCCCATACCCCTCATCATTATTATTGTATTATAATATTATTTACACAAGCACTGTTTTAATAGAATACTTACCACTCATTATTATTATTATTATTATTATTATTATTATTATTATTATTATTATTATTATTATTATTATTAATATACTATTACAATATTATCAAGTTATTATATAAAGTTATTATTATTATTATTATTATTATTATTATTATTATTATTATTATTATTATTATTATTATTATTATTATTTACGCAAACACTCTAGTAATAAAATACTTACCACTCGTAGAAGCTGAGTATGAAGCAGAAGAGATGGAACTGAAGTGCTATCAAATATGTATATTAACAAAAGCGGTACACAATTTATTATTAAAATTATCATCGTCATTATCTCAGTTTATCATTATTAATATATATTACAACTTCATATATATCATCTTATGAGTATTCAATTCTATCTAAGTCTCTCTCCTAGGCTCTCTCTCTCTTTCTCAGGCTCTCTCTCTTTCAAGATGCAGCTTGGTAACGACTTTCTAGGTAGAATGGAAAGTGTTCCAAATCTTTCCAAAACTGTAAAATTAATTGAAGATATAGGTATTAATATCATACACATCTCATACCCCTCCTCCTAACACTTCCCATATCCCTCATCATTATTATTATATTGTATTATTATTTACGCAAGCACTGTTTTACTGAATAGAATACTTGTCACTCATTATTATTATTATTATTATTATTATTATTATTATTATTAGGGAGTACATAGGCCATCGGTCCTTTCCATGGGCTGATTGGTATAAAGCTCCTAGAGTAATGTTCTATGCCGTCACTTCCTTTATTCCACCGATTGGTGTGGAGACTTTCCTTATGGAATGGAGGACTGGATGCACATGGCCTTTTGGCTCAGCAATTGGCAGGAGATACACTATTATTATTATTATTATTATTATTATTATTATTATTATTATTATTATTATTATTATTATTATTATTATTATCATAGTATTATTGGACACCGTGATAGCCCAGTGGTCAAGTTCTACCATCTGGGCCCTGTCGCCAGTTCGATTCCTGTCGGTGCCACCAATATTTTCATTGAACATACCGGGATCATCTGGACCAGTATTTTCATTGAACATACCGGCCCGTCTGGAAGTGTTGGAACTGCCCTTGCGGGGGTGTCATTAGAGCCTATCGTCAATTCTTCGTACGCCCCTCACGGGTGAGACGATGGAGGCACATGTGCAGATTTGCATCAGCCATTGACAGAGAAGCACTATTATTATTATTATTATTATTATTATTATTATTATTATTATTATTATTATTATTATTATTATTATTATTATTGTTATTATTATTATTATTGTGGCACCGCGATAGCCCAGTGGTTAAGGTCTACTATCTGGGACCTGTCGCCAGTTCGATTCACGTCGGGGCCAGTATTTTCAAAGGATATTTTCTTTGAAAGTATTGGTCTGTCTGGAAGGCTTGGAGCTGCCTTGCGGGGGTGTCAGTAGAGCCTATCGTCAAATCTTCGTCCTCCCCTCGCGGGTGAGACGATGGAGGCACATGTGCAGAAATGCATTCGCCATTGACTGAGAAGCACTATTATTATTATTATTATTATTATTATTATTATTATTATTATTATTATTATTATTATTATTATTATTGTTGTTGTTGTTGTTGTTGTCATTATTATTGTTATTATTCAGCCCAATGGCCTCAAGGCGTTAAACTGTGACGCCAACTCATAACCCTTTGGTGGTAGATGCTGGGGAGGAGGGTCGTTGCGCGCGTAAAAGATCTTAAACTCCGCATATGCTGGTTGATAGCCCAGGACCCAGCAGACACCAGATTGTTATGGGTGGGGTTTCGAGGCAGCTCTAGCAACCGCGCTTGGTGTATGCACTTGCACATTCGGTGACGTCTTGCAAGAGGTTGCTGGGACTGCGGAATAACCTCGGCTTAGTGCAGTCTTGCCCTCAGGAGCTCCATCGGTGGCCCCGATCATCAGGCGAGAGACTGACACGGGGGGGTGGAGGACCTCGAACAAGGGTATTGGAGGCTTATGTCCGTTGAGGATATGCCATTAGCTGCATCAGTACGCCTCAGATATAGTATTGTTATTATTATTATTATTATTATTATTATTATTATTATTATTATTATGGACACCGTGATAGCCCAGTGGTCAAGTTCTACCATCTGGGCCCTGTCGCCAGTTCGATTCCCGTCGGTGCCACCAGTATTTTCATTGAACATACCGGTCTATTTCTGGACCAGTATTTTCATTGAACATACCGGCCCGTCTGGAAGTGTTGGAACTGCCCTTGCGGGGGTGTCATTAGAGCTTATCGTCAATTCTTCGTACTCCCCTCACGGGTGAGACGATGGAGGCGCATGTGCAGAAATGCATCAGCCATTGACAGAGAAGCACTATTATTATTATTATTATTATTATTATTATTATTATTATTATTATTATTATTATTATTATTATTATTATTATTATTATTATTATTTGGACACCGTGATAGCACAGTGGTCAAGTTCTACCATCTGGGCCCTGTCGCCAGTTCGATTCCCGTCGGTGCCACCAGTATCTTCATTGAACATACCGGTCCGTCTGGAAGTGTTGGAGGTGTCATTAGAGCCTATCGTCAATTCTTCGTACTCCCCTCACGGGTGAGGCGATGGAGGCGCATGTGCAGATTTGCATCAGCTATTGACAGAGAAGCACTATTATTATTATTATTATTATTATTATTATTATTATTATTATTATTATTATTAATACCGCAATAGCCCAGTCGTTAAGGTCTACCATCTGGGACCTGTCGCCAGTTCGATTCCCGTCGGTGCCAGTATTTTCAAAGGATATTTTCTTTGAAAGTATTGGTCTGTCTGGAAGCTAGTTAAGGCTGCTTGGAGCTGCCTTGCGGGGGTGTCAGTAGAGCCTATCGTCAAATCTTCGTACTCCCCTTGCGGGTGAGACGATGGAGGCACATGTGCAGAAATGCATTCGCCATTGACTGAGAAGCACTATTATTATTATTAATATTATTATTATTAATAGTGGTACCGCGATAGCCCAGTGGTTAAGGTCTACCATCTGGGCCCTGTCGCCAGTTCGATTCCCGTCGGTGCCAGTATTTTTAAAGGATATTTTCTTTGAAAGTATTGGTCTGTCTGGAAGGCTTGGAGCTGCCTTGCGGGTGTGTCCAGTAGAGCCTATCGTCAAATCTTCGTACTCCCCTCGCGGGTGAGACGATGGAGGCACATGTGCAGAAATGCATTCGCCATTGACTTAGAAGCACTATTATTATTAATATTATTATTAATATTATTTTTATTTTTTACGCAAACACTATAGTAATAAAATACTTACCACTCGTAGAAGCTGAGTATGAAGCAGAAGAGATCAGCAATGATCAGTCACCTGGAAACGGAGTGGTATCAAAGATGTATTAATATAAAAGCGGGAACCAACTTATTATTAAAATAATCATCATCATTATCTCAGTTTATTATATCATTATTGATACCACTGTCCCATACCACTGTCTCATATCCCTGTCTCATATCACTGTCCCATACCTGTCTCATACCCGAGGTATGATATCCCTGTCCCATACCCCTGTCTCATACCGGGGTATGATACCCCTGTGCCAAACGATACCCCCCCCCCCCATACTCAGGTATGATACCCCTATTTCATACCCCTGTCCAATACATCGGGGGGATATTTGGGGGGGGGGGGGGGGGTATCATACTCCAGGGGTATGGGGGGGGTATGATGGGTATGAGGGGGTATGAGGGGGGTATGCATACCCCAGGATATTATACCCGGGTATCATACCCGGGTATCGTTTGGCTGTGCCCCGTCGCAACCCTCAAAAGGTCCCTCCCCGGTAGATAGATTGGACGAGGATAGACAGGAGACAAACAACACCCACTCCACAGCACAACTTGCACAACTCCACGCGTCAACAAAGCACAACTACGGAGGGGAGCAGTAAAAAGAGGGGACACAGTGGCAAAGTGATTAGCTTTGAGGATATAAAGAAGCTAGCTGAGTCATTACATACGTGCATCATGGATGAGGAGACAGGTGATGTTGTGAAGGTGAAAAGAGAGAATGGAGGGTAGCTGAGACAGACAACCTACTGACAGACGTGTTTTGGGCGATAAATGACGTGCTTTTGTCGCATGCTGCGGGTACTACACCTATAGCAAGAGAGTCAGTGAGAGAAGCACGTTTGAAAGCAGCATCAGAAGAGTCAGTGAAGAAAGAAAGAGCGATTTGGGATTGTCAGATGAGACAAAGTGAAGGACACCCGAGACCCCAAAAGACAGAATTGCAGCGTTTGTTGTTTGTGATGTCGAATGGATTGAAAGACCTAACTGTGAAAGATGGGTTATGTTACGAACCGAACGGCAAGTACAGTGAGTTCTACACAGAAATGCTATCCGTGATGGGTTATGGTATTCTTGACCTAGCATGCAACCACAAAAATGCTTTTGCAGAGCAGTTAGTGGAGTCTATGCCTCACTTAGCCCAGATTCACAACGAGGTAGTGGCAGAGGGATCTTTGAATGCGTATTTACGCAAGTTACACTCAGAAGACGCATACCTATTCTTTACACCAAAGACAGCAGCTGGAAAGAAGGCAGCATTCGATGCGAAGAGAAGGAAGATAGACGGAGCGTCAGGAAGAAGTAGATGAAGACCCCGGAAACACAGAGGACTCTATGGATTCTGAACAGATGAGAATAGAAAGATCACTTCCAATTTCGTACAGAGATTGCAAAGAGGCGAGGGAAGAATATGATTGGATGCACGAGGAACGATACAACGAAGAGAGAGCTGAGAACGAAGAGAAGGAAAGAAAGGAAAGAGAGGCGAGCAAGAAAGAGAAGGAGAAAGAAAAGGAGAACATGGAAGATATCGAGCATGACCTGATGGTAGCAGAAGGAAAGGGAAAAAGCAAGAAAGAGAGGATGATAGTGCAAGACAGTGGATCGCCACGAGACATAGCTTGCACGACACCTATATTGAGCAACCTCTCTGATATTGCCCCAGTCAGTGTGATCACTGGAAACGGAGAAAGCGTAGTGAACCAGAAGGGAGAAGCGAGATTGACCCGTGTAGATGGGACAGGAAAACCCGTGATGGTAAAGAAAGAGATATTGTACGACCCAAGGGTGCCTGTGAACATAGTTTCAACCGGCAGCATGGATCACTTTTACCACGGATCTGTTATTCACCAGAACGGACAGTTGCTTATTCTAAAGCACCCCATAAGAGTGAAAGAGAGTGAAGTGATGGTCAGGGGGAGAATGACACCGGGAATGCTATACCGGTGGGACACGGAATATGACGAACCTCTTGACATTAACAAACGATTTGAGCCCAAGATCAAGGTAAAGAAGTCAAAGGAGGGGTAAGTGGGGAGGGAACCCCCAAGGAGAGAGAAAATAAGAAAGAAGTAGCTAAAGTTTTCGAGAATAGAGAGAGTAAAGGATGTGTGTTATATGCTGTGTATCCAGAGAAGAGTGCAAATAAAAAGCCTGTAGACAGCTACGTCATGCATCAGTGCAGCGGGCATAAGGCTATAAAGAAGACCTATGCATTAGGCAAGGCACTGGGCAGCAAAGTTGTCGGCAATGAAGATTTAGTTAGATATTGTGAAGCTTGTATGATGGGTAAGGCTAAAGAATTGCCCAGATTTAAGAAGAATAGGATTAGGAGAGCTAGTTATGTGGGTGAGATTTTGCAAGTAGATACAGCCGGACCATGGGCAGTAATGTCCATCAATGGCAAGTACTACAGGTTTTGTGTAACAGACGATTATTCAGGTTATATCTTAGACTTTTACTTAAGACACAAGAACGAGTTTGTAGAGTGTCTTAAGCAGGCAGTAGCGTGGTTTGAACGACAGACCGGTAGGAAGGTCAAACTTGTCACGTGTGACAACGAATTCGTTGCCCCCGTGGAAGTAATCGAATGGTGGAAACCATTGCAATTTATTTGGAAAGTTTCAGCACCAGGAGACAAAGACGGAAATCCAAGAGCTGAAAAAGTTAATGACATAACAGCAGGGCCAGCTAGGGCTATGCGATATGAAGCTAACTTTCCACTTAAGTTTTGGGCAGAGATGGAACACACCGCTACCACACTACACAACATATTGCCAGCTACAACCGGACCACGTTAAGGGATTTCACCCTTCGAGCAGTGTTTGGGTTACAAACCGGCCATTCTGCAACTGAAACCAATAGGATGTATGGGAGCAATGTATGTCGGAAAGCAAGTTGGCAAAGGAAACTATAGGGGAAAACGTGTAATGCTTTTGGGATACGATGTTTTCAAAGAGCTTTACAGGGTTTGGGATGGCCGCAAGGTCATATCGAACGTACGCAACGTGCGTTTCAACCCCCATATAGTTGGAAAAGATGCACACCCACACAGAGGAGTACAATGGGACGATGAATCTAAGGGGGAGAGTAGCGATGCAGAACAGCTTGAGCAAGCGGAGACAGAACCGGAACAGAAAGTTCAGGGGGAGTCAGAAGAGCATGAGGAAAAACAAGGAGTTGAGGACGACACTGGTCCAGATTCCGATGTTCCCATACTCTAACGAAAGCCAAGTTGTTGATCAGGACGACGGGGTAACACCCATCGAATCGCTTAGTAGCTAGTGCGCAGGACCCTTCAGCTAGTCACCCAAGCCGGAGATATAGGGAAGGAGAAGCGCCAAACAAGGGCCTCACATGGGAGCAAAGTGACAAAATCACGACAGCTAACATAGTGAGAGGGAAACGAGAAAGAAAGGATCGGACGACAGCAAAGCCGGACACACAACCAGTCACAACTAAGAAGGTAGTCAAGGAAAACACCTCATTAGAAAATGTCAAGGTAGTTGTACCAGCGGTAGCTTTTGGTGAACTATGGGCGAAGGAAGAGTATGGAGACAGTTGGCAAGAAGCTAAACGAACCGGTAAAGCTTTGAAACCATGCGAGAAGGGTGATAGACTTAAAGTTCGCAAACAGCCCAAGCCAAGTCACTTTGTATCCTTTGATGACAGACTAGTTGAAAAGATGTTAGACAGTGAAATCAAAAAGTATAAAGTAGACCCAATCCATCCACCCGGTGAACTAGAAGACGCCAAGTCGTCTGAGGAAAGCATACTAGGAGAGGATAGTAGTGAAGTTTTACTCTACCTCACACTACGTGTGCCAAAAGAGATAGTCGACGAAGGGCTAACAGCTAAGGAGTTGAAAGAAGGCATGGATAAAGAGATAGAGGCTCTTAAGTCTTTTAACACCTATACCTGGGTAAGCCCCAAGGAAGCAAAAGAGAAGGAAGTGTCGAAGATAGTAAGATTGACATGGGTACATAAAGTTAAGCTTGATGATAAAGGACGCAAGTTTTTCAAGTCACGATTAGCTTTGAGAGGAGATATGCTAGAACCAGGAGTTAATTATAGTCCAGATCAGCTATTTGTACCTCGTGCAGCTCATCGATCACTGCTTGGCATGGTCACAAGTTCTATGGTTTAGACTTCAAAAATGCTTACTTGAACGCTAGAATGAATGATCCTGTTTACGCGTACGCCCCAGATGGTTTAGACAGGGAAGGTCATGATGGCATGACATTAAGGATAGATGGAGCTCTGTATGGTGCCCCACAGGCAGGCAGACGTTGGTATGAAATCTTGGCCCCAAAGTTAGAAGAGTTAGGATTTCGATTGCTAGACGCAGATCTATGTATGTTCGTTGAGAAAGACAAACCCATCAGAGACGCAATCATTGGCATATTTCATGTAGATGATCTAATCTTTTCGGCGCCTAACGAACGTACGTATGATAAGTTTGCAAGCCAACTAGAAAAGTTCTATCCCCTAAAACGATTAGGAGTAGCCAAAAAGTTTAAGGGTATAGAAATAGAACAGAAAGGAGGTCGCATTTTACTACATCAGACGAGATATCAGAAACAGATTTTGAAAGACGTAGGGTATGCAGACGCACGCCCGCTAAGCACGCCTAGCGCAGAACAGGAGCCAGAACCTATGTCGGAATCTAGTGCACTTAGGAAGCATTCCATTCCAAGCTTACTTGGAAAGTTACTATTTTTGACTGAGATGACTAGACCAGATGCAGACCAAGCTTTGAATGCAGCTAGCGTTATGCAGACTGTTGATGTCGGAGTGACTTATGCAATGTTGGGACGAATTTTTCGGTACTTAGTGAATTCATTTCGCGGTATTGCATTTCACGGGCCGAAATCATCGCAAGAAGCAAGGACATATCCCGGAATTACTCTATGGCCTGATGCGGCATATAAAGTGTGCAAAAAGACAGGAAAGTCTCGTACAGGGTATATAGTTCTATGGGGAGGTGACCCAATTGCATGGTTATCGAAACGACAATCACGTATTGCATTAAGCTCGAATGATGCGGAAATCTTCGCAGCTGTAGAACGTATTCGTGAAGGGTTAGCAGTTAGACATATAGCGGAGGAATTAGGAGTAGCACAGAAAAGCACATTAGAATTATTTGAGGACAACGCACAAACTATTTTAGCGGCAGAGAGAGGAATGTCAGGGTCACGCACTAAACATTTACCACTTGAAGTACATTTCATGCATCACGCACAACGTGATAAAGAAGTAAGGTTTGTAAAAGTAGGAACTAAGAAGCAGATAGCAGATGTATTAACTAAACATGTACCTAAGGACCAATTTGAGTACTTGGTTAGTAAATTCATGATACTCTTAAACCATGAACCTTCTTAACGGAAAATCCGCAAATTTCCGCTGAGTTCACTCATAATGTTCTTTTGTGTGAGTGTGAGTCTTTTCTCTGCAGGCGATGTCTCTATATAGGTGTTCGTTTGAGGCGAGATGAATGATCCCGTGGACTTAAATTCAAGCGTTTGACGAGGCGCGTGACGATCAGTCACCATCGATCGTGGACGACAAGAGCGGGATAGCAGAAGTCGGACGAAATGGAGGAGTCGAACATGGATAAAGTTTTGACCACAACTGCAACGACTTGCGACTGCATCATCACGTTGGGCGCGGATTGCTGCCATATTGTCATTAGTTATCAGTGGGCTAATCGAGTAATCAGTTTTTAATGTGATTTACGCGCGAAAAGCAACTTCAAGTTTGCTATTATGTAATTATTGCTTTCATTTTGCAAGTACGAGTTTGTCATTTACAAACGAGTCCTTTTACTTCAATTTAATCGACCCATTGGATCGAGATGCTTTCGCGGCGAGGAATTGAGGATTCGTGTGGATTCGTAATTTATGACTCTCTACGTTTTGAGTCGCGTATGTGTAGCTTTTATTTGACGTTATGCTTACTCAATCAGACACGATTTACGAAGTTATCCAATAATACAATTGACATTGAATTAAGGGGGAGCGTTGGACAGGCAACATCGAGTTACTATTTGAGTCGTAATTATGATTGATTTCTATGTGCGGTAACATTTTACTAAGTCATAATTAGGAGTAACAGTAATGTGTAATCCAAGTCAATTGTGCCCGTTACGTTTTTACCATTGTGCACCGGACCATATTATTGAGCGTCAGTTACTGCTAGTCACGCACTTAGATTAGTTAGCTCTCTTGCAGTTCAGTTCTGCGTTTATGTCTTCGGATTAAAATGACTGTGAGCAACCTGGCTTTTAACGAAGTCTCCCGGCAAACCGCAAGTGAAAGGTAGGGTAAGGTCCGTGAGTGACATGTTTATACCTAATCATCGCTGAGTCCCCGTCGCTGTCGCTGTTGCTGTCCGCCACATGCCCGTCGCGTCGGTCGTCGTCGCCAGAGCCAATTGGTCACCGACTCCATAAAATAAATTTGCCCTTCCCTTGGGCTCTTCCGATGTGACTCAGCCTTTCCTTTCCCCTTCTTTTTCTTGCTTCGGCGCTTTGAGCGCTTCTCCTTCTCTTTCTTCGTCTTCTCAACTAACGGTTTAGGCGTGCTAAAATTGCTTTGCTCCCCGGTGGCATCACTGGGCTTCCTTCTCTTTCTCTTTTTCCTGATCTGTATGCAGCCCGCAAAATCGCCCTCTCAACAGATTATAAGCTGCCTCTCGCAACAGCACATTCTCACTCTCCATGTCATGAGTGCATACAAAACATTGCTGGTCACCTGACACTCGCCCCTCACATTGACGATAGACAACTCTCTCTTGTACTACCTTCACTTTGCCCATGTGGGCCTTCTCCTTGGCCATGCCTACTCTCTCTCTCGGAAAAATTTCGCCGCCTTTATTACGGCGTTTTGCCCCGTGAATTCGAACCCTTCTTCATCGGTGTCAGAAGTGTCTGACTCACTCCCCCTTCCTAACTTTCCATGTTCCCCTTTTGCTCTCTTTTCCTTCTCTCTCGGTTCTTCCTTCTCACCTGGCTCTTCTCTCGCCTTCTTCATCTCTTCACATTCACGTAGTCTATGCTTAATACCCCCACACATCCTACACTCCTTCTCACATGCTGAGAACTCATGCCCCTCCATGTTACAATTGAAACATTTCATGTCTCCTTTCTTCAAAGTCTTCTTTCTCGTTCCTGTTCCTTTCCCTCCCCCTTTCTTGTCAGTGGTGGTGTGTTTATACTACAGTTAGATCTATCACAGCTGCCTGACTGTTCAAACATGTAGCACACCCCAGGCATACTACGCATATATATACATATATATATATAATATATATATATATATATAGTGACTGACCCCTCTGTATGAGCAAAACGACACTCATCCCCCCACTTGCATCCACTCTCTCTGTGAAACCAAAAACAAACGCCTCTCTGCCTTTCCTCTCTTTTGTTGGCATCTTTTCCTGCGTGTGCTTGTCTTTCTTCATCTTCTTCTCTCTTTCTTTGTTTCTGTCTATTTCCAACGCTTTTCTTCCAACTCCTTCCACCATTCCTCAAAAGACCATGCATGCTGCTTCTTATTCATCTCCAGCGTGCTCATCCATCCTCCCCATTGGCAATCCTTCCTAATTCCCTCTGACGCATACTCAGGGTTTTGTAAGGCATTGGTGATTATAGTTTCCATTGTTCTCTTGGGTGTTTTATGGCCTACTGCCTTTAGCTCTTCATCTAACGCAACAAACGCATCAAACTGCGGAGCATAATCACATCACTCATCAAACGTCCATGCATTCATCGCATTTATCTTATCTTGCACATCCTCCTCACTCACCTTACCAAACCTTTTGGTTAGCCTTGCCCACACAATGTGCAAGTTCTGACCAAAGTCTGGTGAGGTGTCTCTCACCAAGTCGGCTACACTCCTCTTGGCTTTACCTACTAGCTTGTCAAACACAAACGAAAAAGCTTCCTCTCTAGATCTTTGCTTTTTCATCTCATGCTCCAAACTCTCCTCATATGCTACTATCATTCTTTCTTCCTTCTCTTTTTCCTCTACTTGCTCCTTGCTCTTCGTCTTGATTGTTGTCGTTGCTGGTGTGGAATAAGTAGGTGAAGGCTGACTACTCCCTTTCCCCCTCTCCTCCATCTGCTCTTCTCCTCTCTTTTGCTCCCTCTTACCACTATGTCCCCCTAAAGTAGGCTGCCTTTCTGTCTCAGTAAAATAAGAGGTAAGGTTTTCCTTGTCTGACCCTGACTCTGAGTCTAACTCAGCTTCATCTTCCTCCTCTCTCAACCTTATCTTTCCTCTTCCTCTTGCTGATTGCTTTCCTGCTCTCTATCCCCACCTCCACATGTAATTGGGGACTTTCTTTCCTTTGCTATGCAACGCAGTTACATTACTCTCATGGACTTACCTAAGGTGTTCTTCTGGGATCTTGAGCGCCCCCTTAAGTCCTTTTGCCCCCAGGGCCAAAACCGTCTGTCGTTGAAAAGTCTTGAATGGGGTTCTCCCATCATATTGTCATTTTGCAGTCACACTGCCTTTGTTTTTGTCTGTGCCTTTCAGAGTACTATAACTCATGATTAGGTCTTACTGCCTCGTCCTTTTTGTCTAGTTGCAGACCAGTTGAGTAGCCTGCAGCTGATGTGCTTGCCCCATGACGTCGGTCACCTAACCAAAAC
Source organism: Paulinella micropora (assembly GCA_019918135.1). NCBI lineage: Eukaryota > Cercozoa > Imbricatea > Euglyphida > Paulinellidae > Paulinella > Paulinella micropora. The sequence goes on from WBZZ01005251.1 coordinate 22,617, forward strand.
GGGGACAGGTATCGAACGATGCGTTCAAAAGCCAGAGGGTTACCAAAGCTTCCCTTTATGTGTGTCAATTACAGGAATGACACCAACCCCTTTTGTTGACAGTCGCCTCCCAGTCGGCGATGGTCTCCTCCTTCCTTGCTCGCAGTGCAAGAGTCAAAGTTAAGCGCTGCCAAGGCTCATAACCCACTGGACAAGTGGGTTCTTACTTTACTTTATTTGAGGGATCTTGGATAATGACACATCACCGAGCGCCACAACCCCAAACCGCAAAGGATTTGAATTCACCGTTGCACTTAGTGATATAGGCAAAATAGGTGATTGTCATTGGGGTGGGCCGGTATGACTAAATACTATTATTAATAAAATTGTCCATTGATTAATGCAGCCCCTTTTAGTACTTGTTCTGGTACTATGCCGGCCCACCCGTATATAATGGCAATACTTACCGTTCCGGTCTGTCGGTTATCCTTGGTCTGAAGACTACGGAGTCCCTACTTTAGGTATTCCTCAGTCTTCATATCGTTAGGACAGTTATCGGTTATTAAATATCGTACTATTGTAACAATCTGGAGTCGCTCAGGCCGCTGAATAAGATTTCGTATCCGGCAGAGCCGAGTTGTAATAGATGTAGTTAGAGGGTGTTTGGGCCGGGCCCGCAGGGCATGTGTACCTGAAGCAGTGCCGGGGGGGGGGGGGGGGGGGGGGGCAACGCCAACCCCGCGCTGCCGACCCCGCCTCGCCGCGCTGTGACTACGCACGGCAAGGCGGGTCCGGCAGCGCGGGGCCGGAGCTGGCGTACGGGGGGCCCTTTGCAGTTTATGGCACTTAATTGTACACAAACACTGTAGTTTTATTACATCTCTAGTAATTTTACAAAAATACTATAATTTTTATAAGAGAATACTTGCTATACTAGAATTTAAACTGAAGTATCAAAAAAAAAATATTAAAATGTGTGTGTGTATGTATGTGTGCATGTGTATATGTGGGTGTGTGTCTATATGCGTATGTGTATGGGTATGCGTATGTGTGTATGTGTGCGTGTATGTTTGTGTGTGTGTGTGCGTGTATGTTTGTGTGTGTGTGTGTGTGTGTGAGTGTATGTATGTAGGTATAGGTATGTGTGTGTATGTGTATGTGTGTATGTCTAGGCTTATGTGTGTGTGTGTGTGTGTTTGTGCGTACGTATGTGTGTGTGCGTATGCATATCATTGTGTGTGTATGTATTGTGTGTAAATGTGTATGTGTGTGTATGTATATGTGCGTATGTCTAGTGGATATGTGGGTATGTGTGTAGGGATGGATGTTGATGTGTGTATGTGTGAGTGTGTGTGTGTGTGTGTGTGTGCGTGTCTGCGTGTGTGAGTGTGTGTGTGTGTGTGTGTGTGTGTGTGGGTGCGTGTGTGTACGTGTGTATACACAGGTGAGAACGTTCAACTTACCCCTGGCAGAGCCCCTTTACATATCGTTTCTTCTTTACGTTCTGCTCTCGAGGGACCACCCATATACGCTATGTTTCGTTATGGGGAGAAGTGTTATCCGAGCTCCTGCCCCTTGCTCTCCGCCGATTGCCTCAACTAGTCCGGGAATATATTCGCTCTCCATCGGATTCGCCTCCGGACGTTTTGATTCAACTTAAGTGAACTGGTTCGAATGGCTACGCTATTTCGATTGGTTTGGTGCTTCGAGTGATTCAATTACTTATACCCCCTCTCTCTCTGCTCTAGCCCTTATTAGCCCTATTACCTTACTCACTCCTACTACCTTAGCACTGATGCTCCCTTATACTCTTCATGTGTGGTTCTGGTTGGTTCAGTTGATTACAGCCCTCCCCCAACTCCAGCTAGTCCAGCCCCTAATTACCTCAGTTACCTCGACTGCCCTAGCACTGGTGCTCTCCTAGCCTCTCCCTGCGGACCTTCTTTAACCAAGCCTTAAAACCCACTCTTCCAACCATTCATTGCCCTACAGGCTGAGGCTTGCTCCTACAGCTACTGTTCTCGTACCTCTGGCTCTGTAGCCTATTGCCCTATCTAACCCTATCTAACTCTATTTAACCTTACCATCTGCATCCAAGCCTGCAACTTGTGACGAGTACAAAATTACGTAAATAAGTTGAACGAAGTCACGGTGATCACTTTCAGGCTGCTATTTACTGGTATTTCCCATGCTCATATGTGACAGAGTCAGGACTCAATGCAGCCATAGTGTCACCTCTTAATCAAAGAGTTCGTTGTATCTGCCTACTTGAAGAGTTGTATACAAACTCACAGCCTGTATCTGATGTCACAGCCTCCTTGTGAGCACACAGATATGGATTGGGCTAGATGGTACGAGACACTGTGACCGGGCCTCAGCTTGAGTCCAATCTAATTGTTTATTTTGCAAAAGAGCTATGAGTGTTATGTGTTGGAGTATTTGTTTTTGTCTGACGTAACCGTGTGAGACAGGTCAGTGAAAATTCGTTTTGTTGCCAGTGTGGCAATGCAGAAAGAAATTTGATCAGCCTAGTGATGTGGACTCTCAATGTAAAGCCCCCAATGATAGCTCGTATAAAAACTCGGTAACATGGGCCAATTAACTAGACCCTTCCTCCTCAGTTATGTCCTTATTGCTCAATTATACGTTAGCAGTAGTCGTTACTGTTGGTAGTATTATTAGTTATTAATATTGTAACAGTCAATTCTAGTACCTTTCCTGGTACTGGTGGCACCAGCTTTTTACCATTACCATTATCACCCATATCAGGACGTTTCGTGGGTCAATTTCTAGAGGTACATCTTTTGTGTGACGTCGTCAGTTAGACTGGCGGGAATTGTTTCAGTATTGTTAAATTCGTCATCGTAGGAAGTCGCCAGCCGGTAGGAGGGGGACGCCCCAAGTTCCGGTTGTAGTCCAGAAGCAGTTACGACGGTTTTCTCCATTGGGTTATGGGCCTTGGAGCGTTTCTGCGTTACGGATCGCAGAATAAGACCTTCGTTCAAGGGGTGTTGGGATTTACCTTAAGTGACCCCCGTCAGGAAAGTGCGCATTTCAAATTTGTGTGCCTACAGCTGATCACTGTAGACACTACCCACGCTCTGCTCTGCTGGTGTGCAGTGGAAGGGCAAGGTGGGAGACCAGAGGGACAAGACTGACAGACAGAGGGTTGCTTCGTATCGTTCAGGTTGAGCGAGAGGGGGTGTGCATCTGAAAGGTTATTGTTCTTGTTAAGGGGGGTGGTGCTGAACGTGTTTGTTTCCTTACTGTGAAGGACACACGGGCATACCATTTGTTGTGCTCTCTCCGGCTTTCGAGCTGAGGGTGTGTTGAACGTGTTTGTTTCCTTGCTGAGAATGACACACGGGCACACTAGTCTCATTATAGTAAGGGGACGTGGCAAGTCTGTACGTGGCAAGTCTGTTCACCTTGTGAAGAGAGCCAGCAGCAAGTGGGGCAAAGTGCAAGGTGACTGTTTAGGTAGTTGTACGTAAACAACTACAAACCTTAGTGGGTTGAAGAACTGACTTTGCAGATAGGACTCCTAGTTGGAAGGCTGTCGTAGGTGGTAGCTGAGGTAGCCTCTGTGTAGTCTGAGCAATATAGTCAGTGGTAGCACACGTAGGTGAAGAAAGTGAGCATAAAGCGAGGTGTGGCAGGGTAAAGCACTATACTGTGTAGTGTGTGTGTGAGTCTGCTTTTGTCCTCTGTAGTGTCCTCTCGGTGTGGGCGTGTGTGTGGTTGTTTGCCTGTGTCTGTGCCATCAGAACAGCATGAGCAAAGTGTGACTCTATCTCAATTTAACAAGTAGAGAGCATAGCTGTGTGCTGTGTGAGTGAGTGGGTAAGGTGAGTGTGTGTCTGATCGTGACTGAAGGTAGTTAGAAATGGCATGGCTGCTAGTAAGACAGACAATAAGATCACATTCACGGGCAAGGAAGCATGGGTCCTGCTGCATAGACAGGTAGTTCAAAGCCATGCTAAGGCACCTAAGGAAGTACTAAAGGGTACAGCAGCCCACAAGCAATACGTACATCGTGAAAATGTACTACATATACAGCTTAAGGGTAGGGAGCTGCCTGCTTTCATCGTAGCTTGGGAAGAGGTAGCTGAACTGAACGATTGGGCGGACCTAGACGATAACGTGGTGACTGAGTACTTTGAAGACAAGACTAAGGGTCCTACCCGCCTGTGGCATATACCTAAAACCAAAACGTCTGCTCAAAGCTTAGATGAGGTGTTAGGTAGGTGAAGGACAGAAAACCCCAACCAAGCTTTACAAACCGGTATTCAGCAGCCCGAAGGAGGACCAAGCCACTGAGACTGAAGAAGAAAAGGAGGAGGGAGATGAAGACCGGAACACTACCGACCTCTACTCTAGTGGGTATGCTAGCACCTGACAAACCTAGGCTGTCAACTGGCAAGGGCTCAGACTTAGAGGGCGACAGCAAGAGTGGGGCCTCCAGAGGACAGATGGACCCCTCTAAGGTCAAAACCACACTAGGGGGTGCTGATCGTGCTGGAGCACTGACACGACAGGTGATGGCCTATGACGCTAGTATACTTGCTGAGATGAGCAAACAAAACGAGAGAAGTGTTCAACATCATTTATGATATGCTCGGTGGCGAGGCTAAGAGTCTAGTGTGACTTAGCTGATCCGGAACGCTGACCTTCGGTCAAAACCCAAAGGAACTATGGGACAGGTTGCTAGCCCGGTACAAGAAAGCCGACTCAGCTGACGTTCAGGATAAGGTGAAGGAGCTGAATGACTTTCTCTTTACTAGTAAGCAGCAGTACGTCGGACAGTGTGTTGACCTGAACGCTAGGCGAGACTGGTTGGCAGACTACGGTCAAGCCCCAACCGACAACCGGCTGCACAGATAGTAAAGGACGCGTTAGTGGGCCCAAAACAGTCTGACTCTAGAGTGAAGAAAGCCTGGCAGGTTTGGGTAGAGATGGCAGAGCTGAACCGGAAGCAGTTTAAGTGGAACTTCGCCACATGGTGGAAGTTCGTGCAGGATCGTGCCCTTGAATTGGACAAGAAGTTTGACCGGGCCAAAGTGACAAGTCCCACTGAGAAAGGTTTGGCAGCTCGGAAGGCCGGGAAAGGAAAGCCCAAAGACGAATGCTGGATTTTCAGCAAAGAGGGCAAATGCACTCGCGGGGCCTCGTGTCGCTACCTCCATGTTGGAGGGAAGGTGAGGGGAGTGTGCTTTCTTTGGGACAAGCAGGGGTAGTATAGGTGGGCGGATAAGTGTAAGATCGAGCACGGCCCAGCCAAAGCAAAGACCTTTCCAAACCGGCAGACACCACCAAGGGTGACAAAAGCAAGAAGAGCGACAAGAGCAAGGGGCCCAAGTGCTTCAATTGCTTCGAAAAGGGACACATCGCCGGTAAGTGCAACAAGAAGTGCCGGGTGTGCGGGGGTAAGCACAAGTTGAGCAAGTGTCCTGACAAAGGCCGGAAAGAGAAGGGCGAGGCAGCAAAGGGCTCCGATGGGGGTAGTGATAGTGACGACTCCGAGGAAAAGGAGCCGGGCGTAGCCTTAGCCAAGATGGTAAAGTTCTTAACCGGCAGGTCGGAAGACAAAGCCCTCATGGCCAACCCGGGGGTGCGAACCTTCCCGAACCGGTCATACCCCCGGAGGACAAGAACAGCCTTGCTTGAGGACGACGCCAACATTGATAAGATGAATGAGGGTCGGTGCCACGGAGTACTAGCGGAGGGAAAGCGTCGGTGCGTAGCCAGCTTGAAGGACCTTCAGTCCAAATTCAACAGCATGCGGATTAAGGCAGCTACCCTTATAGACAGTGACTATTGCGTTGAGCACCAATACCAAAGAGCCAAGCAAGAGAGGGACAATTCCTTACGCATGTGGGCAGCCGACATGGCGCGACGGGATCATCTGCCCCTCATGTGCGAGATGGGAGAGAGGGGGTTGGAAGCACAGATCAAGAGCGGGAATCATCCCCTGATGATCGAAGCTATAGTGCGTCACGAAACGGCGAAGCGTGGCATCCCTTGGAACCGGTCCCTTTTAGCCATCATCCACTATGCTAAGCCCCGGGTCCCCGGGCAGTTTACAGAGTGGGTCGTCAATCGTCCACCCGTAACGTGGGAAGCTTCCGGTGTACCCTCGTGGCGGAAGGTGTAACGCCTACATGAACCTCATGCCGGTATCCAAGCAAAGCACATGTACTTCCGAGGTGGGGTATCCCCCCCTCGTGGGGGAGTTGTGGCTCAACAAGTAGCGACGGTGCCGGTACGCGAACAAGAGCAGAGGGGTACTCCGCCCCGTCCTGTGGTGCCCGCCCCACGTGGCGACGTGGAGAGAGTAAGGGTAGACCTAGAGGGGTGAGCGGGCCGTCAGCGGTACCTGGCCCGAAGGTTGAGGTTGGTTCTAAGACCGAGCCGGCTGAGGCTGGTAGTGGTATCATGAGCCAAAACATGAAATCTTTACTCAAAGCGAAAAGGGAGAAGGTACAAGGGGTAAAGGTGAGGCACGGCCCGGAGGACTACAGACCTGATGGCTTGGCGGACGTGGAAGATGAGCCTCCGGAGTTGCAGTCCGATGCGGACCCTTCCTCTGAATCAGACTATGAGGACAAGCGTGAAGGTGAAGAGTCACCGGCTAGAAACATGGTCGAGGTCCAAGCTCCGGAAAGGGTACCGTCTCCCATAGGTCCCGACCTTAGTGCTGAGGCAGACCCCGGTGGTGGTGATGAGACTGCCGGGACCGATAGTAATCCTGTAACTACGCCCTCAACTAGCCCGAGCAATAGGCGTAGGTCAGTAGGTGCTCGTGCGTTTGGCTTCCTTGAGACGGTCCGAGCCTCCGTGAGTGGGATGCCCTGGTTTGCGTCCCATGCTAAGACGGTACCCCCCGCAGAACAAAAGGTGACTTCACTGTTGCCTCCTACTACTAGTACCGGTCAGTCTACGGCCCCCTCAACCTCCGCGGAGCCCGTTAGTCCTACCCGACTAGGTACCGGAGAGCGAGAGAGTCGACTCCGAGCCGTGGCCGAGCAGCAAGAGGAGATGCGCAGGTTGCACCGTCCGGCCTTGAGCGGTGAGGAAGAAAAAGATGAAGCCGACTTCCGGAATATGTGGGGTGAGTGGACTAGGCTGTTGTACGACTGGGCGCAGGGCAGTGAGTATCCCATGAACAAGCCTAGGTGGCCTCCCCAACGTGAAGTCTGAGAATGTCGAGTGGTCCATCTCATGAGATATGTTGCGAGGAGGCCAGTAGCGTTGCATGAGGAGCGTAGGTTTGTCGCGATTGAGGCTGAACGTGGCATCACCAAATTCGGTATCAGAGCCACCCCAAGGGGTGTTCCCATACATCTGGCGAGGGTCCGTACGTATGTAGATCTGACTCTCCCGGGTGCGTGGTGGCGCCGTAGTGGACGACGAGCTCGATGTCGAGCTCGAGGACGAACTTGAAGTTGTGCTCGAAGTTGTGCTCGAAGTTGTGCTCGAAGATGAGCTTGCTGTCGAGCTTGACGAGGCGCTCATAGACGAACTCGAGGATGAACTCGAAGCCTGGTTCGGTGCTGCAGTCCATGGGAGGAAAGTTCGCGCCAGAAGCGGGTGGGCGATAAAGTTGTACTGGTCCCTATACGGGAAGACCATCTGCTCCGCGCATCTCCAGTAGATGTCATTTTCCGGTGGCGGGATTTGGTAGGTTCCACGGGCGTTTTCTGCCGTGCGCAGCAACGATCGTTCCACTCGAGGGTAGTCCCAACCGCCTACTGGAGTGACGTTGTCGGGCCATAGTCCTTGGCTAGTGATCATCTGTTCCGGGACCCAATAGCCGAGGTGTGGACA
>WBZZ01005252.1:5000-32500 GCA_019918135.1 Paulinella micropora
AAGGGCCCACTTGTCCACAGTCGAACACCAACCCTCGAGGTCCTTCTCTGAGCTATTTAGGAGCTCCTGAAGCCCTTGTTGTAGATCCATTGAGTCCCTGATAGCGCCTTCGGCCTCCGCAGTCCAGTCGGATTTGACTTGAGATGCGATGACAGGAAATCGCTTCTCCGGTAGAACACGCAGCCGTCCATAGAACTTCAGTTGCGCCGCCCGCCGCAAACGCTCCGCACTCAAAGAGCGCGCCAGAAAGAGTGTAATCCACTTGCTTGTCTTAGGGCTGCTGCCGAGAATCATCCTCATGGGGCGCAGCATTGCTGCCTCCAGCTTGGTGAGCTGCGATACGGGGGCACGCCAGACATCGAAGGCGTACTTCAGCTTGGCCCCCACAAGTTGATTCCAGCACATGAGACGATACCTAGCTTGTATCTCACCTGCACACCACAAAGAGTACCAACCTGCGGTGGCGACTTCAGTGACACGCGTAGCCCGCAGGGCCTGCTCCTTCCACTTCAGGTCGTCGGTGATAACCACTCCCAGGTACTTGTACTGACTGGTGACACAAAGCTTCTGGCCGCGAAACCACACCACGGGCTCACCTCGCTCCCTGATACTTGGTCGTTTCGCCTTGCTCGACGTGTAAATGGGCATGATTTCCGTCTTGCCGGGCTTCAAGTTGACTTCCAGCCGGTAATCTTCCGCGAACTTGGCCACAACATTGACCATCTTCTGGAGCTCGGTGCGACTGTGAGCGATGAGGGCCACGTCGTCCGCGTATAGAAGTGCCTTGATGTCGTTCAGCCGCTTCACATCCGTGATCTTGAGGGCACTCGCCAGCCGATCACACAGCTCATCCATAAAGACGTTGAAGAGTGTGGGAGAGAGAGGGGACCCCTGTTGGACGCCTACACCCTCCAGTACTTCGGGGGTGAGTGCTCCATCAACTAGCACTTGCGACGAAGTCTGCTCGTAGCACCTGCGTAGCGTGCGCCAGAACTTGCCCCTTACACCCAGCTTCCAGAGCCTCTCAAATAGACCATCTCTCCAAACAGACGGGAAAGCCTTGCGTAGATCGACGAACAGGACATACGACTACCGCTTCTGCTGCTGACGCCCCTTCAACCTCTGCCAAAGGGTAAAGACCTGATCCGTAGTGCGACGCCCCGGGCGGAAGCCTCCTTGCTCTGGACGTAGCTTATCCGGGCCATCCACGAAGAGCGTTAGACGAGTAGCTAATAAGGACAGATACAGCTTACCAAGGCAACTAATAATCGAGATAATAATAATAATAATAATAATAATAATAATAATAATAATAGTGCTTCTCTGTCAATGGCTGATGCAATAATAATAATAATAATAATACTATATCTGAGGCGTACTGATGCAGCTAATGGCATATCCTCAATGGACATAAGCCTCCAATACCTTTGTTCGAGGTCCTCCACCCCCCCGTGTCAGTCTCTCGCCTGATGATCGGGGCCACCGATGGTGCTCCTGAGGGCAAGACTGCACTAAGCCGAGGTTATTCCGCAGTCCCAGCAACCTCTTGCAAGACGTCACCGAATGTGCAAGTGCATACACCAAGCGCGGTTGCTAGAGCTGCCTCGAAACCCCACCCATAACAATCTGGTGTCTGCTGGGTCCTGGGCTATCAACCAGCATATGCGGAGTTTAAGATCTTTTACGCGCGCAACGACCCTCCTCCCCAGCATCTACCACCAAAGGGTTATGAGTTGGCGTCACAGTTTAACGCCTTGAGGCCATTGGGCTGGAACTCTGTTTAGCAAGTGTGACTAGGTTTTTTTCATCGGGATTTCCCTCAAATATGTCACAGTCAACACTCCAAGGCAGATTTACTATATCTGAGGCGTACTGATGCAGCTAATGGCATATCCTCAACGGACATAAGCCTCCAATACCCTTGTTCGAGGTCCTCCACCCCCCCGTGTCAGTCTCTCGCCTGATGATCGGGGCCACCGATGGAGCTCCTGAGGGCAAGACTGCACTAAGCCGAGGTTATTCCGCAGTCCCAGCAACCTCTTGCAAGACGTCACCGAATGTGCAAGTGCATGCACCAAGCGCGGTTGCTAGAGCTGCCTCGAAACCCCACCCATAACAATCTGGTGTCTGCTGGGTCCTGGGCTATCAACCAGCATATGCGGAGTTTAAGATTTTTACGCGCGCAACGACCCTCCTCCCCAGCATCTACCACCAAAGGGTTATGAGTTGGCGTCACAGTTTAACGCCTTGAGGCCATTGGGCTGGAACTCTGTTTAGCAAGTGTGACTAGGTTTTTTCATCGGGATTTCCCTCAAATATGTCACAGTCAACACTCCAAGGCAGATTTAATAATAATAATAATAATAATAATAATAATAATAGTAATAATAGTAATAATAATAGTAGCAATAATAGTGCTTCTCTGTCAATGGCTGATGCATTTCTGCACATGCGCCTCCATCGTCTCACCCGTGAGGGGAGTACGAAGAATTGACGATAAGCTCTAATGACACCCCCGCAAGGGCAGTTCCAACACTTCCAGACGGGCCGGTATGTTCAATGAAAATACTGGTCCAGACGGATCGGTATGTTCAATGAAAATACTGGTGGCACCGACGGGAATCGAACTGGCGACAGGGCCCAGATGGTAGAACTTGACCACTGGGCTATCACGGTGTCCAAGTAGCAATAATAATAATAATAATAATAATAATAATAATAATAATAATAATAATAATAATAGTGCTTCTCAGTCAATGGCGAATGCATTTCTGCACATGTGCCTCCATCGTCTCACCCGTGAGGGGAGTACGAAGATTTGACGATAGCTCTACTGACACCCCCGCAAGGCAGCTCCAAGCCTTCCAGACAGACCAATACTTTCAAAGAAAATATCCTTTGAAAATACTGGCACCGACGGGAATCGAACTGGGGACAGGTCCCAGATGGTAGACCTTAACCACTGGGCTATCGCGGTGCCAAATAATAATAATAATAATAATAATAATAATAATAATAATAATAATAATAATAATAATAATAATAATAATAATAGTAATAATCTTTGTGTAAGCCCAGATTCATCACATCAATAATTAATATTGTGTCTAGCGCGGCTTTTGCAGTTACGTATCGCTCCGGCGGGCGAAAGCAAGAGTACTGACGAGCCTGACCCTTGGAAAGCTGCTGCTAATAGAAAGTCAGCACTCCGACGAACGCAGGAGAGAGTCGTAGACCTGCTCCTTGACGCGAGCCTGCTGGAGGAGGAACAAACGCTGGTCGCGCACCGCATTGCACTCCTTGAGACATGCCTAGCCTGCACCTGCTCAGGTCAGTTCTTTCTTTCTTTCTTTCTTTCTTTCTTTCTTTCTTCGTAATTAGTATAAATGCTTCCTCACTTGCTTAGACTGTCGATCCGGCGAGCGGAAGCGCCTAGCAGACAGGCCAAAAGACCAATACGGCAACATGGGCGACGCTCTCAGCCAGTTTGACGGGCTGTACAAGAGCTTATGGAACAAGGCGCAGGTGTCGGAGCAAGAGGACGGAGGACAGGAGGGAGCAGTGGAGGACTGTCTGTGGGTTAGCACCTCACTGCAATGAGAGAGAGAGAGACAGAGACAGATATATATATATATATAGAGAGAGAGAGAGATAGAGAGAGAGAGAGAGAGAGAAAGAGAGAGAGAGAGAGAGAAAGAGAGAGAGAGAGATAATAACTCCTTGAGGAACTAAATTGATATGCCTGTTACAAAATTATTCAGCCATCGAACCCTTAAACGCCTAACTACTTGCATCTCTTACCTTTGCAAACTAATTTCCACTGGTTTTTCCCATAACTATTATTTAATGATTGGGCGTGCTCTGACCATTTCCTTTTTTCCCTGATATCAATTTAAGTCTTTATGACTGGCCTTGCCCAATTTCCTTCCCCTTCAGCTGACCTAGCTCGCAACCACATCAAAAAACCAGCCTTGCCTCCACATAAAATTGCCTCAAGAGCACAGCGCAAGCCTGCCTTACAACCAGCCTTAACACTTGCCCTAAACCAGCCCTAGACCAGCCTTAAGCCTGCCTTAAACATCAACTTGTGACCAGCCTTAAGCAAAGGGGCGAGCACGGTCACTCGTGGTCCGGTAAGCCCCTGTTATTACATAATATTCTCAAGAGAGAGAGAGAGAGAGAGAGAGAGAGAGAGAGAGAGAGAGAGCCTTCAGCGCCCCGAGATCTAGAGTCAGAAATTCAAGCATCGTCGTTATACGCGGTTTAAAGTACTTAAAATTAATCAATCATTATTCAATCAATAACACTTTCCTGCTGTTAGTCTACGAAGGTGACATCATCTTGAACTAAGCAGTCCCAGTAAAGTCTCTGAACCAGCCACTGTCTGTAGTGATACCACTCCAACGTGTGTATTGAATATTTGATGATGAAAATCATCATGTACGCGAGAATACGAGAATGTCTTTCTACCGAGAATTGTCACAAGGCCCTTTTGAAAAGGGAAGACAAAAGGCAGTTGCCTGAAGGAAAGGTAATTGTCACTATCCTGCCGATGTCCGTCAATAACGGTAAATTCGTTGACAAATTGGCAAAAAGGCTGGTAACTCGTTGGCGTTTTATGAATTCAAATCATCTATTAATACATAATTATTAGATGATAAAATTCAGGATGTACGGACTCTTGTGCTCAGTATCAAGTTACATCTGAGCTGACGACGACGAAACCAGTGGCAGCCACAGTCACCTACTGTGGCAGGTCCGGCCGCGCCACTGAGAGTCAGACCTCACCATGGGCCGATGACTCCGAACTCAACTTTCACCGATGACTCCGAACTCAACTTTCAAGTCAGGTGGCGTGACATATTGTATTAATATCATGATATCAGTCGTCAAATGCTAGTTGAGGTTTATAACGACCGCACGACTTACAGAATTATTTACTTGCAGTCACCTGATGAAAGCCTGAGTTCAACTGTATATTAATATTATCATGAGTTAAAGTATATTGCTACTAACTACGCCCGGGCCTGTCACGAGTCACGGCCCTGGCGGGCCAATTAGCGTAATGAACGTAATGATGGTAATCGACGTTTTAGGCATTGCGCATAGGACCAATGAGTGACCATGCAGTGAATACTACTGGTGACTCGGAGGATCCGTGAGTGACCGGGTAACAACCCGGTTTCAACGTCGCTGATGTCAATTATTCCGAGCTGAGTGATCCTAATTGAGTCCTGGAGGCTTCACTCAGCAGTCACCTAAACGGTTACCGCAAGAACCGTCTGAAACTGTTCTGGCGCGCCGGGCCGCGTCCCAACTGATGATTCAAGTCTCAAGTCATAATGGCAATGGCCGGCCATCATCATCCATGACCCCGGCGCCTGCGAATGATCACTAAAGTGACATACTTGAATAATTAGTTTAATTCATAATTTATAGCAGACAGTGACGCTATTATAACAAAAATGTGATAGTGGCAAACTGTCAGGTAACTATGCAAAGACAAAATTTCGAATGGTAGGACTATACATTGCCACGGTCTAGTTGCCATCAATTCAGAAGGCATCAGTTCCGGAGTCATGCGGCCGGGATACGGCGGCGAACTTGATGATGGCACACTGATGATGATGAGCCTCAGGCTATTACCAGCCTCCGTACATTTCGATATTACTACATACAACACTCCGAGTCAATAGCCAAATACTCTTGTTTATAAAATATTATTGGGAAAAATTTTATCTTGAGCAAGGTAAATTTTGGTGTGTCACCGATCACAACCAAATATTAAGTTAGATGGAAGTGTCAATTATAAATCAATTTAAACACCATAATTATTAATTCATTAAAATAAGATTATATTACTGACTTGTTTATTAAAGTTAAAGTTGAAATTGACAGTTATTAGTATTGAACTCCAAGACTAGCCTTAGTTTTGAATTTTTCAATCAGAAATGAGGTTTCGCGTACTTTTTTTAATAATTATTAATTTGAACAACCGGATGTTGATAATTATGATAAGACAATTAAAACTAACAAGAATCAATTATTTTTTCTTACTTTTTTCAAAACTGGGATTAGGAACGGAATTTTGTCTTGTCGTAGGTCTGGTCGAGAAATAACTTTTCACGCTTGGCTGTAATCGGTCCTTTATTTGGTAAATTCGAGGTCGCGATGGCTGTTGGGGCAGGATGGGAATCTGCAGGTGTCGATTTGGAAGCAGGAGTTGAGTTTTCCGATTGGAGAAAGCTTCTTTCAGTTGGTGGTATTTGTGGGCAAGTACACGTCGTTTTTGTTCCTCCTCACTTACTCTAGCTTCCAATATTTTCTTCTGTTCTGTCAGTTTACGCTCAAATTCATGTTCCCTACTCTCAAATTCCTGTTGCAAAGCTTCCTGCTTCGAAGCGAGTGCGAGCATGCTAGCATGCATCCCTTCGACAACCTTCTCAAGTTGAGACTCCCGGACAGAGGCTGAAACAGGCAAACACTCAGGGTCAGCGCTTTGGTTTTCAGATTGATCGTTTGTTCGGATGTTTTTGAATGTTTTTGTAGAAGAAGGAATGAGCTTCATGTGCAGTCGGCCACCGTCATCCGCTGCCAGCATGCTTTTGTACGCTTCATCCGCAACAGTAATACGTTGGTCCGCAGCTTCAATCAAATTCAGGGGAGGGAGTGAAGACGCCTCCACAACATGAATGTCGACTGTCAAAGCACCTATTTTGAGCTGCCCTGGCCTGCCAACCATGCCAGTTTCGTGCTCACCAATTACGCGAACGCCATCATCTTTTCCCCCAGTGGCTAGAAAATTTTCTATCCATTCTCTTCGATCCTCTCCCTTTATGAGTAAGGGATGTCGCAAAAGTTTCTTCAGAGTCTTCTTCACATTGTCTGGTAAAATATCCAGGGTCGGAGGGGCTGGCTTGGGCATTCCTTGTGGGTTTCCATCCATAAAGTGAATCCATTCACCAAATTCTGCCAACTCATTTAGATATTTTTTCCCTCGAACCACAGGAAACCTGGAACCATCTGAACGGCGAGAATCAGACAACTGAAATTCAAAATAACGACCTTCCATAGTTCGTTGAATTCCGAGCAAGTGAGGTTGAAAGAAAGATCGAAAGTCAAGAACTGATCTCAGATATATGAGTTGATTTGGTGGTAAGACCATCCTTAGCGACTTTGAAAATATCAAACAAACAGACAATGTCAGATACCTTACATTTGTCCTTCACCGAACCAAAGACAGAGCTATCTACTTCGTTACCAGTGTGCCCTACCGGTAAAAAACTCAAGAAAACCTAATGTCACAGTTAGCATTCATTTCAATCAAGGCTGAGTCGATGTTACCTTTTTGAACAAAAGTAGAAGTAGTAACCAGCCTGCAAAAGAAAAAAGCCATTGATTCTTGTTTTCAGCCGCTGTGTTATCAACGTGTATACGCAATTCAGCTGAACGGGAGGCCGCAAAATCAGAAGTCAGCTGCACCCAGATCATAAAAAATAGTTGAGTGAGAACAAGATTTGCATCCTTGGTGAAATGAGAAAAATACACAAAAAAGTATTTGATGTGATTCTCCTGAGAAATGGAGAAGTTGATCCCACCTCCAAAGTTAACTTCTAACTTATTTTTCCTGTCAAAGAGCTTTTTTGGAGGGTGGTGGCTTGGAATTCCCTGCTCCAAGGTAGTCTGATCAACAGCGATGCATGATTTCTTGTCTGGATGGCGCTCACAAAATGCCTTGTCCATAATATACCAAGCATGATCTATGTCCACCATCTTGTCATGCAAATCCCGTGCCTCAATTGCAGATTTCTTCTTTTCTGGCGTCTCTGCAAACCAAATCATCGTATTTAGCTCTCCGCAGTCTGTACATCGCCCAAACTGGTCTTCACCTGGCAGATGAAGGTTATGAAAAGGATAATCTGGATTCTCATGAACTGCATAAAACTCTGACTCACTCGGAATGTCAGCTCCTGGATAATGCTTAGCAACCATGGTACGAATCGATCTTCGTACATCTTTCTCCACTCGGTTCCATATGATAAGTGATAAATTGGTCTGCCAAGTTTATCTCTGGAGACGC
The DNA here is from genome assembly GCA_019918135.1 of Paulinella micropora. Lineage (NCBI taxonomy): Eukaryota > Cercozoa > Imbricatea > Euglyphida > Paulinellidae > Paulinella > Paulinella micropora. The sequence goes on from WBZZ01005252.1 coordinate 13,081, forward strand.
GACTGCACAGCATCATGATATCAGAGAAAAACTTAGCACATAAGTCAAAAGAAGGCTTTTGTCGCTGCTTGCGGGAAGAAATGATTTCTGGTCCGAATCTTTCTCTTACACATTTTTTAAAATGTGGAAGAGATAAGCCGCCCTGTCCGTTACCATACACAAGACAAAAAGCTTCCTGGCAGACTTCGATAGGAGGGGAGTTAGGAAGGGAGAGATGAGGCTGCAAACGCTCGTCATGATCTGAAAGCTTCTTGAAATCTCTAGCCAACAGTTTCAAATAATCGCTTTGCGCAGCCCTGGAACCAAGTGCACTTCCTGATTGCGAGTAGGGCTTGGCTCCGAGTTGGCAAGAAAAGATGATACATTGCCCAAAAATCTTCCCAAGCAACCTGGAACATTATAACAACAATGTTGATATGATTATTAAGCGTTCAAACTAAGAAACAATATATTTTTGTGTTTGTGGTTCAGCGATATTGTACTTTGATAAAGCACATGCTTATTTAGTCATTCTTACATATCTGACCTAATAATAATAATAATAATAATAATAATAATAATAATAATAATAATAATAATAATAATAATAATAATAATAATAATAATAATAATGATAATAATAATATAATAGTAATAATAATAATAGTAATAATAATAATAATACTATATCTGAGGTGTACTGATGCAGCTAATGGCATATCCTCAACGGACATAAGCATCCAATACCCTTGTTCGAGGTCCTCCACCCCCCCGTGTCAGTCTCTCGCCTGATGATCGGGGCCACCGATGGAGCTCCTGAGGGCAAGACTGCACTAAGCCGAGGTTATTCCGCAGTCCCAGCAACCTCTTGCAAGACGTCACCGAATGTGCAAGTGCATACACCAAGCGCGGTTGCTAGAGCTGCCTCGAAACCTCACCCATGACAGTCTGGTGTCTGCTGGGTCCTGGGCTATCAACCAGCATATGCGGAGTTTAAGATCTTTTACGCGCGCAACGACCCTCCTCCCCAGCATCTACCACCAAAGGGTTATGAGTTGGCGTCACAGTTTAATGCCTTGAGGCCATTCGGCTGGAACTCTGTTTAGCAAGTGTGACTAGGTTTTTTCATCGGGATTTCCCTCAAATATGTCACAGTCAACACTCCAAGAATAATAATAATAATAATAATAATAATAATAATAATAATAATAATAATAATAATAATAATAATAATGATAATAATAATAATAATAATAATAATAATAATAATAATAATAATAATAATAATAGTGCTTCTCTGTCAATGGCTGATGCATTTCTGCACATGCGCCTCCATCGTCTCACCCGTGAGGGGAGTACGAAGAATTGACAATAAGCTCTAATGACACCCCCGCAAAGGCAGTTCCAACACTTCCAGACGGACCGGTATGTTCAATGAAAATACTGGTCCAGACGGACCGGTATGTTCAATGAAAATACTGGTGGCACCGACGGGAATCGAACTGGCGACAGGGCCCAGATGGTAGAACTTGACCACTGGGCTATCACGGTGTCCAAATAATAATAATAATAATAATAATAATAATAATAATAATAATAATAATAATAATAATAATAATAATAATAATAATAATAATAATAATAATAATAGTGCTTCTCTGTCAATGGCTGATGCATTTCTGCACATGCGCCTCCATCGTCTCACCCGTGAGGGGAGTACGAAGAATTGACGATAAGCTCTAATGACACCCCCGCAAGGGCAGTTCCAACACTTCCAGACGGGCCGGTATGTTCAATGAAAATACTGGTCCAGACGGATCGGTATGTTCAATGAAAATACTGGTGGCACGGACGGGAATCGAACTGGCGACAGGGCCCAGATGGTAGAACTTGACTACTGGGCTATCACGGTGTCCAAAATAATAATAATAATAATAATAATAATAATAATAATAATAATAATAATAATAATAATAATAATAATAATAATAATAATAATAATAATAATAATAATAATAGTGTATCTCCTGCCTATTGCTGAGCCAAAAGGCCATGTGCATCCAGTCCTCCATTCCATAAGGAAAGTCTCCACACCAATCGGTGGAATAAAGGAAGTGACGGCATAGACCATTACTCTAGGAGCTTTATACCAATCAGCCCATGGAAAGGACCGATGACCTATGTACTCCCTAAATAATAATAATAATAATAATAATAATAATAATAATAATAATAATAATAATAATAATACACTCACCTTCTTTATCTCACCCGCGAGGGGAGAACGAAGATTTTGACCGATAAGCTCTAGATCTACTCATAATTCCCGCAAGACAGCTTCAACACTTCCCGACAGATCAATACTGTCAAAGACGCGCTTTGAAACTACTAGCACCGACTGGAATCGAACTGGCGACAGGTCCCAGTTGGTATATATTGGACTTCGCCATCGCGGTCAGGATAATGATAATAATAATAATAATAATAATAATAATAATAATAGTGTATCTCCTGCCAATTGCTGAGCCAAAAGGCCATGTGCATCCAGTCCTCCATTCCATAAGGAAAGTCTCCACACCAATCGGTGGAATAAAGGAAGTGACGGCATAGAACATTACTCTAGGAGCTTTATACCAATCAGCCCATGGAAAGGACCGATGGCCTATGTACTCCCTAAATAATAATAATAATAATAATAATAATAATAATAATAATAGACTTATCAGTCAATTGGCCTTTGATCCTGTCGGACATGTGCCTCCATTGGTAGCACGGGACCGTTCGGTGACGCGGCTCCGCTCCAAAGACTCGACTGGCAGTGCAATGTGCAAATGAGCGTGCTGTGCATGTGCAAGTGGGTGCAAGGAGTGAGAGGAGTTATCTGCCGAGAAGAAGTCCGCGACGCTGCGCTGACCTCCACCTACAACAGATCTAGCCAGACATTCTACCTGACTAGGCCTTCCCCTCCTTCTACCCACCTCCTGAACGACCGTGAGGTCGATCACCTCCTCCTCCTCCTCCGCCCCCTCTGCCTCCCTGGTCTGCGCCTCCAACTCCTCCCACTCCTTCCAGATGGTGGCAACAAACCTTCCTAACTCCTCCTCCACCTCTTCTGGGACAGGGATAAACAAAACGCCGAGCATCGCCGCCATCTTTTCATCCTCCCCCTTCAGCCATTCCTCTTTGAAGAGCCTCATCTCCTCCTCTGCCTCCCGCAGTTCCCTGTGATAAAGCCCTCCTCGATTCAGCATGAGGGGCTGCCGGGCTTGCGCCTCATCGATAAACTTAAACAGTGCCTCACGAGAGCTCGCAAACGTTGGGCAATGCAGCAGGAAGTGACGTAACGACTCGTTAACCTCAGTGCCACACAAGGCGAAACAGCTTGAGCAGTCCGGCGAGCATGAGCCAAATTTGGATCGGTAGAGGCGAAGGCATTTGTTGCAGCTCAACAATCGCCTTCTGATAAGGTTGTGACTTCCCCCCTCCAGCGCCCGCCAACGTGGGAAAGCAGAGCGGGAAGACATCTGGCTAAGCAGCACCCTAAGCCCATCAGAGGGCTTAGCCTGCCGCTCCCAGCCAGCTACTTCCTGCCGGACAGACCATTGCTTTACCACCTCGTTCCAGTTCGCCAGAGCGGCCCGCCAGTCCTTATCATCTACCGTGCCATCTTCGTTCACGACCCGCTTGAGCGCATCCAAGCCCTCCCGCAGCCTGTGATCTGCTAAGATCAAATTTTCCGTATCTTCCTTCCATTTGCACCGACCCGTGTTGTAAAGCCTGCGTGTTAGCGCTGTGTTGCCCAGTAACTCGATGCGCCCTAGGAACCGAAGCCGGGCCGCCTTGGCAAGGATGCTAAAACTCGGCGTGCGGCCTAAACCCCTGGTGATGCAGCCGCTTGTGCGCGTACCAACACCCAAGATGACCCGCAGGGGCGCTACCAACGCGCCCTCCAGCTTACTCAGCTTGTCGGCGCCCGGCAGATCCCAAAAAGCCGATGCGTAAAGCAACTTTGCGCCAACCATTTGCTGCCAATTCATCAGCCGAAGACGCGCTGGAACTTCATGGGCAATCCAGAGGGGATAGCAGGCAGCCGTTCCCGCTACAGTGATTTCCGCCGCCCGCTTCGCTTGCGGTTTATCGGAGAGGGTGTCCGTGAGCAGAACTCCCAGGTATTTGTAGTGGTCGGTGACGTTGAGAACCTTGCCCCGGAACCTCACGCATGGGGGCGACTTTTTTGACTTGGCGTGCCCGTATATCGGCATGACTTCCGTCTTGCCCGGTTTCAGGTTGATTTCAAGCCGATAGTCCTCCACGAATGTCGCCACGACATTTACAATCTGTTGAAGCTCCGTGACACTATGCGCAATTACCGCAACGTCGTCGGCGTAAAGCAGGGTCCGTATGTCTTCGATGCGGTTGAGGTCCTCGATCTCCAACTCTTTCGCGATTCGGACCGTTAGCTCATCCATGAAGACGTTGAACAGCGACGGTGACAACGGCGACCCTTGCTGAACTCCCATCTCTTCCAGCACTTCACCAGTGAGTTCGCCATCGACTAGCACTCGCGATGACGTTCTTCGGTAAAAACGCCGCAGAATGCGATAGAACTTGCCCTGTACCCCCATCTGGGTTAGCCTCTGAAACAACCCGGCCCGCCAAACCGTAGGGAATGCCTTTCTCAGATCCACGAACAAAACGAAAGAACGGAGGCCAGCTTGTTGTCTAAGGCGCAGACGCTCCTTAAGGACACAAATCTGGTCCCCCGTACTACGTTTTGGCCGGAACCCACCCTGCTCTGGGCGAAGCCTGCCCGGCTGATCGATGAAAGCCGTAAGCCTCGCCGCCATAAGGGACAGATACATCTTACCCAGACAGCTCAGAATCGCGATGTCTCTCCAATTTTCCGGATCGGTTGGGTCGCCTCCTTTTGGGATGTTGACGATAATCGCTTTGCCCCAGTCGCTGGGGGTGTATTCGCACGATTTCAACCAGTTGAAGAAGCGCACCAGAAAGCTCACAATCCGCGTGCCTCCGTACTTGAGCATCTCGTTCTTGATCTTATCCGGTGAGCACGCTTTGTGATTCTGGAGATTTTCCTGGCAGAGCTCCACTTCCTTCTCGGTGTAATCATAGTCCAGCGGGCCCGTCTCAGTCCGGATCTCCTCGGCTTGCGCCATGGCCTCGAATTGGTCGCGCAGGTTGTCGTTATACTGGAAGGTTTCGCGGGCCTTCCGCTCGGGCTCAATCCGCGCTGCTTCCTCATCAGAACCGACTTCCTCTACACATGCATCCTCCAAAAACTGGTTTTCTTTGGGGACCACCATACGTCGGCGGTATTCTTCCCATTCTTGTAGTTTTTCCCGGAGTGTGCATGCCAGAGTGCCATCGGGCTTCCGAACAGGAGCAGAAGCGTTCGACCGCCGAACCCCGCCCAAACGCTTTGACAGCTTCCAGTACGTGGCCATGGTAGCGCTCCTGAAGTTGGCAGCGGTGTCATTCTGGACCCGCTTCCACGCTTGCTCCTTCTTCTCCTTGCATAACCTTCTGACCGCCTTCCTCGCTTCTTTATATCTTTGCAAGGCCTCTCGGTTGGCCTCATTCCTTCGCCAGAGGCCGTATGCCTCTCTCCGTCGCGCAATCGCTTCCCTAAGACTCTCATCAAACCATGCATTAGTAAACCCTGGCCTAATCACCCGAACTCCCAAGACCTTCACGGCTGCGCCCGTGAAAGCTCGGACCACTAAGCTAGCGACCCTATCTACCTCCTGCTGAAGCTCATCCGGGTCCTCCACTGCTGATAGATCTGGGAGGCCATCTGGCAACAGCCCCGATATACCAGCTGCAAAGGTCTCGTCGTACTTCAACCTAAGCTTAGACAGCTCACTCTCCTTACCCTCAACTACCCTGCCTATCAAGCGCTCTGCCTTGAATGCTTTGTACCTCTTTACCTGCTTTTTGGGGGGTGGCTGTCCCCCCCAGACCAGTTCCGCCCACACAGCTTTGTGGTCGGTATCAAGGTCTACCTCGTCGACGCCGAAGCTTGCCTCCTCCGCCAGCTCGGAAGAGACGCAGATGTAATCCAGTAGATGCCTTCGTCCACCTATATTTTCCTGCCTAGACCACCAATATTTGTCCCCCCGTGGTTGCGAAAACCCACTGAGATTGCGCAACCCCGTGGCAACAAGCATCGCAGCCAGCAACTCACCATTCTCACTCCTAACCCCTCTACCCCTCCCATCTATCTCGCCAAAGAGGCCCACCACTCCCTCCTCCCGCGCTATTCTGGCGGGCCCCAGCTTAGCATTAGCATCACCAACCGTAACCACATCACCTTTGGTGGCGAAGTAGGAGACGGCCGCCTGCCACGCCTCATAGGCTGCAATAGATTCCTCTCGTTGATTTTCTTGGGGAAAGTAGCCGTTGCCGACGAACACATCCGACGCCGTCGCGCTCCCAGACGACAGCCTCACCCACAATTGCTGTGGGTGTGGAACAGGCGCCTGTACAATGGTAGCGCACGGTGCCAGATAGTTCGCCACCAACGTCAAGACTCCCCCCAAGAGACGCGAGCCCGCACCAGTTGCAGCCGCTTTGCCGAGGACTGCGAAGCCGTCGACTTGGAGCTTCTCCACCTTCTGCGACGATAGGTTGTGCTCCTGGACTCCGACGATCACCCAGCCTCGCTCCTTGTAGTGCTCCGGCCATTCCCCAAAGCCTGGGCTATCCGCACCCACTTTGCCTTGCCAATTATGTGAGGCCACCCTCAGTGGGAAGCCTTTCACAAATTGGGAAGAACGAAGCTGGTGCCGATGCCTGCGCTTCGGTTGAGCCCGCCTGGAGCCCTCCGCCACCCTCCACGGCCCATCCTGCACCCTCCGCCCCAGCTCCTCCAGCTCCCGCATCCCGCCCCACTCCGCCAAGGGAGATTCACCGCTTGAGGCTTCGCCCTGGGGCTCGTCGACTTCCACGTCGAGCACCCAGTAGCCAAATCCCTGCTTGCGAAGCTCCCTCTGCATCTCTACATACTGGGCACCCCCCCGTGCAGCCCGCTGCTTCTCTCTTTCCCGGAAAGTCCTACCCGTCGCAACGTGAACCTTTCCCGTGAAGAACTTACGCTCCCGCAGCAGCCGCACCATCTTCTCCGCCTCCTCACAAGACGCACATTTAATCCGCAAATGTCGCCCACTACCTCTGCCCGCGAATTCCACCTCGACTTCCCCGAGACCGAGAATTCGGAGCTCTCGCGCCATGACCACTGTCTGAGAGACATGCGATAGCCCCCATACTATGCAACATCTCTTATCCAGCTCATTTCGTACCTTCCTCCGCCACCTCCTCGGTGGCGGTACCGCTTGCCACACGCCGTGACCAGACCTTTCCGGACGTGACTTCTCTTCCGAGGTTGGGGAGGGTGATCGAGATGCAGCAGGATTGCTGGCTCTACGTGATTCAGGTTGCCCGTCAGGTACGCGAGCACTCGACCACCCCACCCCGGCCGAGTAGCCATCGCCACCCGCAGGCGCACTCCCACGGGGAACGTCTAAACCTGAAGGATTACCGCCTTGACCCATAGGGCCAGCACTAGCGGCCGCGCTCTTCGCATAAGAACCTGACATAAGTGGTATGGGACCCCGGTGCCGCATTGATCGAGTTGTAAACTCGATAAATGAGGACCCAGGTGGGGTTATTTAAAGCTCAACCCTTAAAAAGCATACGTGTATGTATGTATAGGAATACGCACAAACACTCACCTGCATCCGTAACCAGGCACGAGGCAGACCCGCTGTGCATCATCGAGGTAGGTGTCGTGGCAAACCACCCTGCGTCCGATAAACGCTGCAAGTGAGTCATCTACCGAGAGCACAGAGTGACAGGCCCGTGCACGTGTACCCACCACCCCATAACCCTCCGCCAGAGCAACCCCATGGCATCCGCAGGATGAGCACGAAGAGTGCTGAGAGAGAGGGTGAGCCAGGAGCCCCGCTCCGGTCCGTCGTTACTTTGGTCATTTAGTCGTTTCAAGGCTTGTGGTAAGGTGTAGGGCCTCTCGCCTTCGTACAAACTCCGACCGACAGTAGTTTGGTTGACCATCCTTCGCGGTGACCCTCTGAACACAACCCCCTCCCCCAGTGCCCACCCCTTGTGATTCCAGAGGCCACCCCGAGCCAAGAGCCATGAGTATGATGAGCAACTCACATGAGTTACTCTCAGTAATTGGGACCCGTCTCATAAATCAATGGAACGCTTATCGTGCGCCCCTCATAGGCTCAGCCCGCCCATGTGAAAGCTAGGCCTCGCCCAAAGCAAAGCAAAGCAAAGCAACAACAACAACAACAACAAAAAAAAAAAAAAAAAAAGAAAAAAAAAAAGAAAAAAAAGAGAGAGAGAGAGAGAGAGAGAGAGAGAGAGAGAGAGAGCGAGCGAGAGCGAGGCCGCCGTGGCTCGCCCGCAATCCAGCTGGGTGCACCTCGTCACAACCACTCATCGGCGTGAGCTCATAGCTGTGTGCGACATAGGTACAAGAGCAAGAGGAGAAACAGTGTGCCAGCGTGGATGTGTGGGTGAGGCAGTGCGGTGAGGTAAAGCAGCGATGCCAGTCGAATCCCTGGAGACGGAACCTAGCATCAAAAACATCGTATAAGTCTACCCCAGGCCTCCATCCACCGAGTGGTGAGCTCGATAAAAGAAGACCCGAGTGGGGTTATTTAAAGCTCAACCCTTAAAAAAGCATAAACATGTACGCCGCCAGGAACCCAACAACAATAACATAGCAGCCAGGAACCCAACAACAATAAAATAGCAGCCAGGAACCCAACAACAATAACATAGCAGCCAGGAACCCAACAACAATAACATAGCAGCCAGGAACCCAACAACAATAACATAGCAGCCAGGAACCCAACAACAATAACATAGCTTCCGTAACCAGCCTTCAGGAACCCGCCTCAGTTACCCGCCCCCGTAACCAGGTCAGAGACGTGACGTACTATGCATCATTGAGGTGTCGTGGCAAGCCACCCTGCGTCCGATAGAAGCTACAAAAGAGTCATCTACCGAGAACACTAAGTGACAGGCCCGGTCACATGCACCCAACACGTCCCGACCCTCCGCCAGAGCATCCCCATGGCATCCGCAAAGTGAGCACGAGGGGTTCTGGGAGAGAGGGTGAGTCAGGAGCCCCGCGTCCAGGCAGTCGCTACTGTGGCAGTTGAGTGATTTCAAGGCTTGTGGAAATGTGTGGAGCCTGTCGCCTTCATTCCCACTCATACCGACAGTAGTTTAGTTAACCAACCTGTCCAGTGACCCACTGAGCCCAACCCCCTCCCTCAGATAACCCCCACCCCCCGCACCCCGAGTGATACCAGAGGCCACCCCGAGCCAAGAGCCGTGAGCGTGGTGAGAGAGCTTCTCTCAGTAAAAGTTTCCGTCTCATGAATCAGTGGAGCACTGATTATGTACCCCTCATAACAAGCTGCCAACGGCCCCAACCCCGCCGTGTGGCGGTGACACCCAACCATGTATTGGTGCCCCCCATAATAATAATAATAATAATAATAATAATAATAATAATAATAATAATAATAATAATAATAATAATAATAATAGTGCTTCTCTGTCAATGGCTGATGCATTTCTGCACATGCGCCTCCATCGTCTCACCCGTGAGGGGAGTACGAAGAATTGACGATAGGCTCTAATGACACCCCCGCAAGGGCAGTTCCAACACTTCCAGACGGACCGGTATGTTCAATGAAAATACTGGTCCAGACGGACCGGTATGTTCAATGAAAATACTGGAGGCACCGACGGGAATCGAACTGGCGACAGGGCCCAGATGGTAGAACTTGACCACTGGGCTATCACGGTGTCCAATAATAATAATAATAATAATAATAATAATAATAATAATAATAATAATAATAATAATAATAATAATAATAATAATAATAGTGTATCTCCTGCCAATTGCTGAGCCAAAAGGCCATGTGCATCCAGTCCTCCATTCCATAAGGAAAGTCTCCACACCAATCGGTGGAATAAAGGAAGTGACGGCATAGAACATTACTCTAGGAGCTTTATACCAATCAGCCCATGGAAAGGACCGATGGCCTATGTACTCCCTAATAATAATAATAATAATAATAATAATAATAATAGTGCTTCTCTGTCAATGGCTGATGCATTTCTGCACATGCGCCTCCATCGTCTCACCCGTGAGGGGAGTACGAAGAATTGACGATAGGCTCTAATGACACCCCCGCAAGGGCAGTTCCAACACTTCCAGACAGACCGGTATGTTCAATGAAAATACTGGTCCAGACGGACCGGTATGTTCAATGAAAATACTGGTGGCACCGACGGGAATCGAACTGGCGACAGGGCCCAGATGGTAGAACTTGACCACTGGGCTATCACGGTGTCCATAATAATAATAATAATAATAATAATAATAATAATAATAATAATAATAATAATAATAATAATAATAATAATAATAATAATAATAATAATAATAATAATAATAATAATAATAATAATAATAATAATAATAATAATAATATACTAGTGGCAAATTTCTATTTGAAAACTGAATTAAAAAAAAACCTCATATGTCTCCTCCTGCTCTTTGCTTGTTTCGCCTGCGTCTGTTTGTTTTCTTTGCTATTGCTTTTGTTTTGATTAGCCTATATTATACCTCTGTTCGCTCTCCTTTCTATTAATACTCTGTCTCATTTTATTATTGAGTTTACTACAAGTTCAACACACTAATGATTAAAATTCAAGTGGCGAAAAAAAAAAGTCGGAAATGGTCCGGTGGGCAAGGACGATCACAACGGTCTGAACTGCGAACTGAATTAAAATAAGAGTTGATTTTTGTTTTGGCCGGATGTCGAAATGACAAACAATTACGGTAAACATGCACTAATAGTAGCAGTAATAATAATAATAATAATAACAATAATAACAACAACGATAATAATAATAATAATAATAATAGTGCTTCTCTGTCAATGGCTGATGCAAATCTGCACATGCGCCTCCATCGTCTCACCCGTGAGGGGAGTACGAAGAATTGACGATAGGCTCTAATGACACCCCCGCGAGGGCAGTTCCAACACTTCCAGACGGACCGGTATGTTCAATGAAAATACTGGTGGCACCGACGGGAATCGAACTGGCGACAGGGCCCAGATGGTAGAACTTGACCACTGGGCTATCACGGTGTCCTAATAATGATAATAATTATAATAATAATAATAATAATAATAATAATAATAATAATAATAATAATAATAATAATAATAATAATAATAATAATAATAATAATAATAATAATAATAATAATAATAATAATAATAATAATAATAGTAATAATAATAATAATAATAATAATAATAATAATAATAATAATAATAATAATAATAATATATATATATATATATATATATATATATATATTGATCTGTCATGGCTGAGCCCGAGGGCCATGCGCCTCCATCCCTCGACCCAACAGGGACTACAGTGAGTATGTTGGGGAGGGAAGAGTGACTCTAACCATCCTGCATAGAAGGCCCCAAAAGGAAGTCCCTACTACCCGCACAGTGTCGGGTAGCAGACATTTCATGCGGTCTGCCAGCGCATGAGGACGTTTTGTGGTAAGTATCTGGGACGCCTCGAAACCCGTCACCACCCCTAGATCGCGGAATGTAAATACCCCTTTGATCCCACGTGGTGTATGTCTTATAAAAAACAACACAACGACATGGCCTCGGAACCAACACAACAACATAGCCTCGGAACCCACATCGACATAGCCTCGGAACCCACAACAACAGAGCCTCGGAACCAACACAACTACATAGCCTCGGAACCTACATAACAACATAGCCTCGGAGCCAACACAACGACATAGCCTCGAAACCAGTGGGAAGAAACCCAACCACCTCCTCTTCCCGTGGGGTGCCATACTGTGCACCCCTCCATAATAATAATAATAATAATAATAATAATAATAATAATAATAATAATAATAATATTAATAATAATAATAATAATAATAATAATAATAATAATAATAATAATACTATTACTACTATATCTGAGGCGTACTGATGCAGCTAATGGCATATCCTCAACGGACATAAGCCTCCAATACCCTTGTTCGAGGTCCTCCACCCCCCCGTGTCAGTCTCTCGCCTGATGATCGGGGCCACCGATGGAGCTCCTGAGGGCAAGACTGCACTAAGCCGAGGTTATTCCGCAGTCCCAGCAACCTCTTGCAAGACGTCACCGAATGTGCAAGTGCATACACCAAGCGCGGTTGCTAGAGCTGCCTCGAAACCCCACCCATAACAATCTGGTGTCTGCTGGGTCCTGGGCTATCAACCAGCATATGCGGAGTTTAAGATCTTTTACGCGCGCAACGACCCTCCTCCCCAGCATCTACCACCAAAGGGTTATGAGTTGGCGTCACAGTTTAACGCCTTGAGGCCATTGGGCTGGAACTCTGTTTAGCAAGTGTGACTAGGTTTTTTCATCGGGATTTCCCTCAAATATGTCACAGTCAACACTCCAAAATAATAATAATAATAATAATAATAATAATAATAAAAATAATAATAATAATAATAATAATAATAATAATAATAATAATAATAATAATAATAATAATAATAATAATAATAATAATAATAATAATAATAGGCTTCCTCAGACTATAGCATCAGATCCAGATCCTGGACATGTGCCTCCATAATAATAATTATAATAATTATAATAATAATACTACTACTACCACTACTACTACTAATAATAATAATAGTAATAATAATAATAATAATAGTAATAATAATAATAATAATAATAATAATAATAATAATAATAATAATAATAATAATAATAATAATAATAATAATAATAATAATAATAATAATAATAATAATAATAATAATACTATATCTGAGGCGTACTGATGCAGCTAATGGCATATCCTCAACGGACATAAGCCTCCAATACCCTTGTTCGAGGTCCTCCATCCCCCCGTGTCAGTCAATAATAATAATAATAATAATAATAATAATAATAATAATAATAATAATAATAATAATAATAATAATAATAATAATAATAATAATAATAATAATAATAATAATAATAATAATAATAATAATAATAGTAATATACTTCCTCTATAGGCATACTGATGCAGCTGATGGCACGATCCGTTTCCGGACATGAGCCTCCATGCCCTTGTTCGAGGAGCTCCATAATAATAATAATAATAATAATAATAATAATAATAATAATAATAATAATAATAATAATAATAATAATAATAATAATAATAATAATAGTGCTTCTCTGTCAATGGCTGATGCATTTCTGCACATGCGCCTCCATCGTCTCACCCGTGAGGGGAGTACGAAGAATTGACGATAAGCTCTAATGACACCCCCGCAAGGGCAGTTCCAACACTTCCAGACGGGCCGGTATGTTCAATGAAAATACTGGTCCAGAAATAGACTGGTATGTTCAATGAAAATACTGGTGGCACCGACGGGAATCGAACTGGCGACAGGGCCCAGATGGTAGAACTTGATCACTGGGCTATCACGGTGTCCAATAATAATAATAATAATAATAATAATAATAATAATAATAATAATAATAATAATAATAATAATAATAATAATAATAATAATAATAATAATAATAATAGTGCTTCTCTGTCAATGGCTGATGCAAATCTGCACATGCGCCTCCATCGTCTCACCCGTGAGGGGAGTACGAAGAATTGACGATAGGCTCTAATGACACCCCCGCACGGGCAGTCCCAACACTTCCAGACGGACCGGTATGTTCAATGAAAATACTGGTGGCACGGACGGGAATCGAACTGGCGACAGGGCCCAGATGGTAGAACTTGACCACTGGGCTATCACGGTGTCCAATAATAATAATAATAATAATAATAATAGTGTATCTCCTGCCAATTGCTGAGCCAAAAGGCCATGTGCATCCAGTCCTCCATTCCATAAGGAAAGTCTCCACACCAATCGGTGGAATAAAGGAAGTGACGGCATAGAACATTACTCTAGGAGCTTTATACCAATCAGCCCATTGAAAGGGACCGATGGCCTATGTACTCCCTAATAATAATAATAATAATAATAATAATAATAATAATAATAATAATAATAATAATAATAATAATAATAATAATAATAATAATAATAATAATAATAATAATGTATCTCCTGCCAATTGCTGAGCCAAAAGGCCATGTGCATCCAGTCCTCCATTCCATAAGGAAAGTCTCCACACCAATCGGTGGAATAAAGGAAGTGACGGCATAGAACATTACTCTAGGAGCTTTATACCAATCAGCCCATTGAAAAGGACCAATGGCCTATGTACTCCCTAATAATAATAATAATAATAATAATAATAATAATAATAATAATAATAATAATAATAGTGCTTCTCTGTCAATGGCTGATGCATTTCTGCACATGTGCCTCCATCGTCTCACCCGTGAGGGGAGTACGAAGAATTGACGATAAGCTCTAATGACACCCCCGCAAGGGCAGTTCCAACACTTCCAGACGGGCCGGTATGTTCAATGAAAATACTGGTCCAGAAATAGACCGGTATGTTCAATGAAAATACTGGTGGCACCGACGGGAATCGAACTGGCGACAGGGCCCGGATGGTAGAACTTGACCACTGGGCTATCACGGTGTCCAATAATAATAATAATAATAATAATAATAATAATAATAATAATAATAATAATAATAATAATAATAATAGTGCTTCTCTGTCAATGGCTGATGCAAATCTGCACATGCGCCTCCATCGTCTCACCCGTGAGGGGAGTACGAAGAATTGACGATAGGCTCTAATGACACCCCCGCACGGGCAGTTCCAACACTTCCAGACGGACCGGTATGTTCAATGAAAATACTGTAGGCACCGACGGGAATCGAACTGGCGACAGGGCCCAGATGGTAGAACTTGACCACTGGGCTATCACGGTGTCCAATAATAATAATAATAATAATAATAATAATAATAATAGGCTTCCTCAGACTATAGCATCAGATCCAGATCCTGGACATGTGCCTCCATTGGGTCACCGGGGTCAGCCGATCCCAACGCATTGTCAGAACACCAAACAGACATAGCAGCAAAAGCAACAGCAGGGGCAGATGGGGGCTGTGAAGTGCATGAAGAGCTAGATGCGAGGGTGTTAGCTGAAGAGAAGAACTCGGAGACACTACGCTGCGCTCCCGAACCCCTCTCTCTAGCCAGGACGTCCACACTGCGCGGACGGCCGCGCCGCGCAACATCAACGTCACTTGGGGAGAGGGTGGGACAGAAGCTGATGGAACCTCAGTGAGGTCAATCACCTCCTCGCCCCCATCCTCCACCCCAAGCTCCTCCCTTTTACCCTCCCTAGCAGACCAACACTCAGACACATATGATCCAAACAACACATCCAACTTTGGAGGGGGACGCAACGCTGTAACCCCTAACAACGCAGCAAGCCTAAAGTTACTGCGGAAGCGCGACTTCCCCTGAAAAAGCTTACAAAACAATCGTGATTGATCCACAGGCGACATATCATCCCAACCCTGCCGCACAGAGCCCTCCCCCTCCCGCCCAAGCAACACATCCTCCACCACAACCTCACCACCTACGACCTCACCGCCCTCCTCACTCCCTCCATCCCCCTCAGCACCCCCCACAGCCATGCCACCGAGCCTCTGCATACTCAGCAACAGCTGCTTACGTCTCCCCTCATGCATGCAGCAATCCCATAAGAAGTGCGCAAGGGACTCATTGACATCATCATGACAACAGAAGCAGCGAGGGGACATGCCACTGACCAACTTGCTGCGGTACAACCGAAGGCGGTTGTTGCAGCTGAGCAACCTTCTCCGAAGCAGATTATAATGCGCATCATCAAGGGCTACCCATCTTGGGAACTCCTTAGTTCCAAAGACTTGTCTTAGGATGACTCGCAGGCCATCAGTAAGATCGCTGCCTGCCTCTCGCTTGTCCCACATCAGTTGCTGCACCATCTTGATGTCCTGCTGAAGGGCCCACTTGTCCACAGTCGAACACCAACCCTCGAGGTCCTTCTCTGAGCTATTTAGGAGCTCCTGAAGCCCTTGTTGTAGATCCATTGAGTCCCTGATAGCGCCTTCGGCCTCCGCAGTCCAGTCGGATTTGACTTGAGATGCGATGACAGGAAATCGCTTCTCCGGTAGAACACGCAGCCGTCCATAGAACTTCAGTTGCGCCGCCCGCCGCAAACGCTCCGCACTCAAAGAGCGCGCCAGAAAGAGTGTAATCCACTTGCTTGTCTTAGGACTGCTGCCGAGAATCATCCTCATGGGGCGCAGCATTGCTGCCTCCAGCTTGGTGAGCTGCGATACGGGGGCACGCCAGACATCGAAGGCGTACTTCAGCTTGGCCCCCACAAGTTGATTCCAGCACATGAGACGATACCTAGCTTGTATCACCTGCACACCACAAAGAGTACCAACCTGCGGTGGCGACTTCAGTGACACGCGCAGCCCGCAGGGCCTGCTCCTTCCACTTCAGGTCGTCGGTGATAACCACTCCCAGGTACTTGTACTGACTGGTGACACAAAGCTTCTGGCCGCGAAACCACACCACGGGCTCACCTCGCTCCCTGATACTTGGTCGTTTCGCCTTGCTCGACGTGTAAATGGGCATGATTTCCGTCTTGCCGGACTTCAAGTTGACTTCCAGCCGGTAATCTTCCCTGAACTTGGCCACAACATTGACCATCTTCTGGAGCTCGGTGCGACTGTGAGCGATGAGGGCCACGTCGTCCGCGTATAGAAGTGCCTTGATGTCGTTCAGCCGCTTCACATCCGTGATCTTGAGGGCACTCGCCAGCCGATCACACAGCTCATCCATAAAGACGCTGAAGAGTGTGGGAGAGAGAGGGGACCCCTGTTGGACGCCTACACCCTCCAGTACTTCGGGGGTGAGTGCTCCATCAACTAGCACTTGCGACGAAGTCTGCTCGTAGCACCTGTGTAGCGTGCGCCAGAACTTGCCCCTTACACCCAGCTTCCAGAGCCTCTCAAATAGGCCATCTCTCCAAACAGACGGGAAAGCCTTGCGTAGATCGACGAACAGGACATACGACTCCCGCTTCTGCTGCTGACGCCCCTTCAACCTCTGCCAAAGGGTAAAGACCTGATCCGTAGTGCGACGCCCCGGGCGGAAGCCTCCCTGCTCTGGACGTAGCTTATCCGGGCCATCCACGAAGAGCGTTAGACGAGTAGCTAATAAGGACAGATACAGCTTACTAAGGCAACTAATAATCGAGATATCCCTCCAGTTGTCAGGATCCGTAGGATCCCCACCCTTGGGGATATTGACGATGATTCCCTTGCCCCAAGCTTTTGGAGTCCTCTCGGCTTCTCGAATCCAGTTGAAGTACTGCGTTAAGTAGCCATTGATGTAGGCGCCGCCATACTTGAGCATCTCGTTCTTCACTTGTCCTCGCCACAAGCTTTGTGGTTATTCAGGGCACGTTGCCTTGCAAGGACCTCCTCTTGCGTGAACGGCTTGTCCAGTTCTTCGCAAGTGTCTTCACCTACTTCGTGCTCCTTCATAGCCCGGGCCACCTCATCTCTGAAGCGATCGTTCCAGTGGAACTGCCGCTTAGCTTCGGCTTCCTCCCACTCCAGCGAGCCTGCTTCTGCACAGCACTCCACCACAACAGCCGCACTTGCCGGATTTTCCCGTGGCTTCACCGAATTTTTCCAAAATTCCTCCCACCGAGCGACCTTTTCCGGCAGCGTACACGCCAGTGAGCCATCCTCCCTTTGCACCGGCGCGGAGACCTTCGTTCTGCGTGCCCCGCCAAGCCGCTTCGCGAGTAGCCAAAAGCGCTTTGAGGATTGCTCGCGTTGACATTTGACCGCTTCTTCCTGCACTTGCTTGAAGGAGGCGGACTTCTTGGCCCGAGTTGCCTTCCGAATTTGCTTGCGGAGCCGTAGCCAATTCAGACGGGCTTCCGCATTCGATTCATCCCTCCTGTATGCTGCGTAGGCCTCCCGGCGCTGCTGAATGAGCTCCTTTAGCTCCCCGTCTTGCGGCTCCAGATGTATACGACCCCGTTTCACCAACATTGGTTCGAAGGACCCGGTGCGCCGCCATTCGGAAGGACTGCGCCACTCGCTCGGTGACGTCATCTACCACCCGTTGGCTGTCGGCACCACCCGATAGGTCAAGCTCAGGCAGCTGATGCACTCCAAGCTTCTGTAGGCAATGCTGGAATACGTCATCGAACTTGTCGCGTAGATAATCCAGCGCTTGCTTCGCAGCGTGATCATTACCCGAGACACCAGCACCAATAAGCTTATCAACACGAAAGGACCTGTAAGGTTTCGCAGCCCGCTTTGGCCGGCGCTGGCCGCTCCACGTCAGTTCGGCACATACTGCCTTGTGGTCCGTATCAAGATCATCTTCGCATACTCCGAACTTTGCTCCAGATGCCAAGCCATGCGACGCGTAGATGTAATCGAGGAGGTGCTTGCCTGTGCCCATGCCGCGCTGCTCACGCCGGGACCACCAGTAGGACCCTTCCACTGGGCACGAGAAGCCGCTCAGATTTCGCAGGCCCGAAGCGACGAGGACAGCCGCGAGTCTCTTGCCGTTCTCCGAACGTACCGGTGCTCCCTTATCATCGACCTCCCCGTGCTGACCGACGATGCCCTCCTCTTTTCGGCTGCATGCCGGCCCGAGCTTCGCGTTGGCATCCGCCGCCGTGACCACAAGACCTTTGGCTCCAAAAAAAGCTATAGCTGCCTGCCAGGCCGCATACGCCTCTGACGACTCTTCTTCCTGCGTTTCCTGGGGAAAGTAGCCGTTGCCCACATAGATATCCTGAGCGCCGGTAACACCCGAGGCGATACGCAGCCACACTTGCTGCCGGTGGTCGACGGGGGCTGACACCAGGTTGCAATACGGACCAAGGAAGTTAGCCACCGCGAATAGAACCCCACCCTTGCAGCGATTTTTCTCGCTGACCTCCGCAGGTTTTCCAAAAATCCGGAATCCATCCAGGCTGCATTTGGAAAGTTGCTTCTTGCCCATGCGGTGCTCCTGAGCCCCGATGACTAGCCAGCCCTCGTGCTTGTAGAATGATGCCCATTCCGCCGTGCCTACGTTGTCGTATCCCGTTTTACCCTGCCAGTTGTGACTCGCGACGAGTAGCTTGAAGCCGGTATCGAACTGCTTGGAGCGGTGCTTCTTGGCTCGTTTCCGGACCCGACGGCCGCGCTTGGCTTCCGCCCTCGTGCTGCCCCCCTCTGCAGGTGCTTGCGCAGGTTGGTCCCCCACTGCACTGGCCGCCGAATGCAGGGGCACCACATGCACATCAGCACAC
>WBZZ01005252.1:42500-45000 GCA_019918135.1 Paulinella micropora
TTGAATTACGAAAGTGTGTATCATTCACAGTTATGTTATGTTATGTTATGTTATGTTATGTTATGTTATCAGGTTATGTTATATTATGTTATGTCATGTTTGTTATGTTATATTATGTTATGTTATGTTTGTTGTGTTGTGTGGTGTAGTGTTATTCATGACCTATTATCGGGGTGCAGCGCCGCGAGCGCACGAGCAGTCTTTAACCCTGTTGTACATGCACGCAGCTCTGTGTACAAACATACTACTGCATTTATACGGGCATAAGTACAGACTTATCACGTATAATATGGATATGCGTATGTATAATATATGTACAATATATTCATGCATACAAGTGTACGCACATGCACGTATACGCCAAGATGTACAACTAATATAGCTTTAGTATCACAGGTTCAAGTATACGAATGTGTGTAATACTATGGCGCCTGTAGCTGTATGTGAGTGTGTATGGGCATCTGTGTCTGTACGCGCGTGTGTGTGTACGTGTGTGCATGTGTGGTTTTTTGTTGTTGTTGTTGTTGTTGGGGGGGGGGGGGGTGGGCTAGCAAGCAAGATAGATAGCGGCTGGACCAGAGAGCGCCCCGAAGCAGCCCATGAACTGTATGCTCAGCCTCTCTACGTCTTCTTCCAGCCCCAAACCCACCATCACACTGAACTCTAACCACACGCACACGCCTTGTATAGTACAAAAAGGCTCAAATGTTCACATTCTCGTTGCTTAATACACTCGGTTGACGTATTATAGTAATTCTCTCTATGTATGCTGTTTGACCAAGGCCTGGAATGCACGCCCGTGCAGGTCACAGCGACCATCGTGTATGTATGTATGTATGTATGTATGTGTATGTATGTATGTATGTATGTATGTATGTATTTTGTGTGACCGAGGCCTGGAATGAGCACGCCCGTGCAGGTCACAGCGACCACGTGCGTTATCTCGCTCTTGTGACCTAGTAGAAGCACGTATCATATTCTGTAACGTGTAATGATATTAAGAGAAGAGAGAGAGAGAGAGAGAGAGAGAGAGAGGTGCAGCGTGATTTCGCTCTTGTAACCTAGCGCGTAAAAAATTACAATATCTTATATTTGTTGACTTCTATTATGTAATGAGGGGAGAAAATCTGAGATTAGCAGCATAATAAATAGATGAGTTATTAGCAGAATTAAATATAGATTGATTAACAAAGCCAACTAGACTGGCTGGTAGGAACAAATACAGATAAATTGACAGAAAGATACACGTACATAATATTACAATGATACAAACTGCTTAGTGACAGATTGAGACTGATTAATAGAAAGATAGATATGCATACCGCCCCAGTCCTTGATGGCCTTCTGTGCTGCCTTCAGAGCCAACTGCACAACAAACAGAGAGCAAAAGTACTACATACATACATGACATACATGACATACATGACATACACACATAAATTCTTACATACATACATACATACATGCATGCATGCATTATTACATATATGCATACATACATACATACATACATATATACATATATACATACATACATATATACACACATACATACATACATACATACCTACATGCTCATTGCTGTGTATTCATGTGTATACAAAAGATGGCAAGGATGTCGGGATCTTGCGTGCCCTTCTTCCTGTAACGTTATTTGCGTGCTCTGTATTTATGTATCTGTTTGTTTACACATTATAATGTATTTATGTAGATTATAAACTGAAGTATTACATATAATAATATCATATGCATGATATTATGATAAGTAATACTTCAGTTTATAATCTACATAAATACATTATAATGTTTAAACAAACAAATACATAAATACATAGAGGGGACCTTGGGTGCTTCCTTCTTGTAGATTTCGTTGCGCGCCTCCACACCCTCGTCGTTGCCCAAACCAGACCGCCCCTGCCATAGGGTGTGTGTGTGTGTGTATGTGAATGTATGTATGTATGTATGTATAAAATTGTATGTATAAAATTGTATGTATAAAATTGTATGTATGTATGTATGTATGTGTAATGTGTATGTATGTATGTATGTATGTATGCATGTATGTATGTATTCTTGTTTTACATAATAGATGGCGTCAACCGAGGGGTGTACCGAGTAGCGCCTTCTGATCCCCGCTGCACAAACACAGCAAACAGCATAGAATTAGAATGATACTGTAATAATTACACTTGCAGATGTGCGAACATGTATACGCACAGAAATACTTTAGTAGTACTAATATGTGCATATTTTGCATGCATTACATACATACGTGCATGCCCGCTGCAAAAGCCACAACAATCCAGCTGAGATATATAAACTTTCATACATGCAAAGATACATTCATACGTACGTTGTAACACGTACATTTATTACATGCGTTACATTGACATAAATTAAAATACATGTGTGTGTGAGGGAGAGAGAGAGATACAATGTTTGGCAAACAGTCTCGCTTTCTCTTCACTCATTTCCAGCGACACCTACGTGCGTACGTATG
>WBZZ01005252.1:50000-72500 GCA_019918135.1 Paulinella micropora
TGGTTGAGCCAGGTTCGGGCGCGGGGGAGGACACTCTTGACGTGGGTGCCTTCGGGACGCAGTTTGACGCCACATACCGCGATGGCGTGATAGCCAAACTTGGTCTGACTGAGGATGATGTACAGCAGCTCTCCTCTTGGACTGCGGACCAGCAAGGAGCTACCATTGACCGCGGCAAATTATCAGAAGGTCACTGGACACAAGGAGCAAATCCAGAGCAACTGGTTGCACTACGACACGTCGAAGAGGAAGTCAAGCGGATCGAATCTATAGTACAGGGGACCGACAGCGGCAGTCGAGAATGGGCGAAAGTTCCGTTCGGGTTGTTCATCACAGGAAGTGGTGGCACAGGCAAATCGTGGGTTATCAACAGAATTCTGCAGCTGCTCGAATCAAAGCAGCAGGGTTATGTACTGACTGCCACGACAGGCAAGGCCGCTTCTTCTATTGGTGGTCAGACCTTGGCTTCGGCTGTTAAGCTACCATGTGGGAATAAAGATCAGGAGAAGAGGCTGTCGGAGCTGCATGGTCTTAAGATATGTAGTGAGCTCCAATCGAAATGGCAAGACAAGAAGTGGCTCATCATTAACGAGATAAGCTTGCTGGGCAAGAAGGGATGGTACTGGCTTGGGCAGCGTCTGTCTGACATCTGTGCCTCAGACATCGATTTCTGTGGGGTACGGCTTATTCTGGTTGGGGACATGCGCCAGCTTCCGCCTGTCAAGGACGAGGCAGCATGGAGACAAAACGAAGCAGGAAATTTGCAAGAAACCCTTGGTGCGAGCCTGTATCAAAAGGCGGTCGCGAAAGTAGTTTTTCTAGAAGAGGAGGAGAGGCTGGACCGAGCCTCACCGTATTATCAAGAATGCAAGGAGTTTCTCAGACGCTATCGTTATGACTTCTGCACGGAAAAGGACTATGATTTCTTGAAGCAAAGGTTTTGTGAGGATATCCCAGCGAAAGATCGCGCAAAATTAAATGACGTAACATACCTCGCGTTTGAGAATGAAAAGGTAGACGCTGTCAATCTGGCAAAGGCTGCGGGAGTTAGTATCGCAGAGCAAGGAACCGGTGGCTCGAATCGTTGCTGAGTACGCCCCGGGGCGGGCGGAAGCAGACTCCAAGA
The DNA here is from genome assembly GCA_019918135.1 of Paulinella micropora. Lineage (NCBI taxonomy): Eukaryota > Cercozoa > Imbricatea > Euglyphida > Paulinellidae > Paulinella > Paulinella micropora. The sequence goes on from WBZZ01005252.1 coordinate 51,127, forward strand.
GGCCACCTTGAGACTTTCGATTCTTGAGGCACGATGTGTATCTGGCGGTAGGTGCACGGGTGATGGTGACACAGAATGTGAATCAAAGCATCGGTCTCGTGAACGGCACCACTGGGACAGTGTTAGGTATCCTGTACGGTTCGGACCGGCTGCCGCCGTCGCTACCAGTGAGTGTGCTGGTGCAAGTGGATGAAGGTTGTGGGTACACAGGTGGTTCCATCTTGGGAGACCGCGTCCCTAGAGTCGTGAGCATCGTGCCTAGGCAGTCCCACAGCGAAGACTCCGGACAAGGTCATTACTGAAACCAACTTCCGCTGACACTGGGCTGGGCGGTGACTTTACATAAAGCTCAGGGACAGACGTACAAGCTGTGCGACGCGGACTTAGGGGAACGCGATAATCCACTAGGGCTTGGGTATGTAGCGATCAGCATGGTGCGTGCGATGAAGAGTTTGATACTGCAAAGTTTCCCTCTCACTAGGTTGTGTCGTGCCGTAAAGAAAAAGCCTGCGATGGAAAACCTTTGGGCGAACAGACTTATAGAAATCAACAGGCTTATTCACATCGCGAGGCAGGGTGGTCAGGAGAACTTGGCGTATGTATAGTATGTATATCCCACGCCCCAGACCCTCTATCACCAACCTTGGATGCACTCTACATGCGAGCAGATACTGTCAGAGTGTGAAAAGCTGCACAGCATCGAAATTCCCAGGCCTCCCTTGCGACACCGGCTGCCTCGTTTGTGGAAGCGCCAGCAGAGCGCGCCCTCGCGGCCCGTGGGTTGAATAGTGATCTTATCGGGAAAGGTAGCATCAAGACCATGATCGGCAGCAAGTCTGTTGTGTTGGGAAATGCCAGTGGTGAGAATGCGCTAGACGTTCCCGGGACTGGAAAACTGTGCAGTATCAAACAAGTAACGTCGACCCCAGACCACAGCGATAGAAACCAAGGGATAGCTACTACCGGCAAGGATGGAAACGCTGGCTCATGCACAACTCCAAATCAAGAACACTGCAAAGACCAATGTCGACAAACCGCTCCAAAGCCGAAGGACGTCTGTAGAAAAAAAGCAATGCTGAAGAAAGCAATGCGTCCAGGCGTTCAGTTAAGTCTTGTGGGCATGGAAGCAACAGGAAACACATTGACCTTAGGTCTCAGGGAACCTTCTGGCAAGGCGAACATCCATCTCGATCATCCAATGAAACCAGATGAGCGAGGATACAACGAGGAAGAATTACGACAGATCCTCAGGGAGTTTCCCGGCTGGGAAGAAGACAACCTGTGTTTGAACTCTTTCAATGAGAAGGTGTACCCTCTGACTGTAAAAGTTCTTCTTGATCTCCTCACACCAGAAAAGTTTGTAGATTGTTGTATTGCCATCCAGGTTGCTGTAATCTTGCGAGCACAGTTTCCTGATGTTTGGTTTGGATTATTGAACACCTTGATCCCCTATATATCAGGAAAGGCGACAGATAAGAGGAACAAGTCAAAGCTGTTCAGTACGAGCTTTGGAAGGAGACTAGTGGATCCTGGTGGATTCGTTCGTCCAATTTCATGCAATTCATATTTGTACACCCTAAGCATTGGACTCTCATCACCTCAGGGCTGTTTGCTAGCAGAGCTCATGGACCAGGACGCTGGATGCCGCAACAGCCCGTGGGTATACAAAATTTTAGCAACACCTGTTATCTAGCAAGCGCGTTGCAGGCGATCGCTCCTCTGTTTTCGGAAGAGGGAGTTGACCTCCGTGCTGAATGTAGCCGTGGTGCGACATGCATCGTTTGCGAAGTGCGTCGTGTCCTAGCTATCTTACGAAGAGACAGAGAATTTGGCGGCGAAGAATCTAATTTCGTTACACTAGCTATTTTCGAGCGAGACTACCCGTTTCATGGCATACGAATGGACGCCAGCACCCGCAAGAGGGGTAGCAAGTTTCCCACAAGGACAGCATCCAACAAAGATTTACATACAGTGTTAACTACTTTACACCAGTGGGACGTGACGTCGAAGCGTCAAATTGTTGGAGTACAGTGTGATGTAGTGGTTGCAGTCAGGAAGATCAATGCATGTTTGTCACTCCCTCTGGAGGATGTAAAACAGGGGCCAGTTGATGGCGATGTAGCCAAACCGTCGGACAGCCATGCAGGTCTCCCTTTGCAGCGACTCACACTCGACCATCGTCAACGCTGGACGTGCCCTGACTGCGGACACCAATCGATAAAACCTGCGCCAGTGTTTCCCTTCCATAATAATTATCCACATGAGTGTTTTCAAGCTGAACCTATTATGTTAAGCTGGCCAAATCCAGGACGTGATGACGGCACCGGGGATCCTTGCACACTCCAGCAGCTCGTGGATCATTATTTCAATTATGAGCCGCTCCAAACACGGTGCCCATCGCATTGTCGCGACGGCGCACGATTCACAGTTAAGCAAAGACATGAACTTTGTCACGAAGAGTGGCCAGCGTTTATCGCAATGTCTGTATGCAGAACATTCACGAGGAGAGCAACTGTGGCGAGTCGGGCCAACGTAAAAATGGTTCGAAGGATAACAGTTTCTTCGACTGTAACGATACTTGTTGTTCGTGAAGGGGTTGGAACACAGCCTGTTCCATACGAAGGATAACTCACATTGGCAGTACGACAAGTGGAGGCCACTATGTCACCTATCGTACCACATCCGCGCGAGTAGATGGTAAGATTATTTACCCCTTTTGAGGATGCATTGTGAGTGGTAAGTCTCAATCCTGTAATTGAAGCTTTGCTTGACAGTCACTCTACATGAACCTGCCTACAAACACACATCAAATACAGTACGTGCATAAATACAGTGGTTACCTTCTGGTTGTAGACGCTGCGCAAGTGCAGCACCTGCATACAACCATACATACATTTCATGGACAGACAGTAATAAGAGTGATAGATAGATAGATAGATAGATAGATAGATAGATAGATAGATAGATTCTAAGATAGATAGATAGATAGATAGATGTGGAGCAAAAAAAATGCGCCTCCCCCCCCCGCCCTTTTTTCGGTGTTGTTCTTGGCTCTTCCCCGCTCAAAAACTTCCCCCCCCCCCTCCCACCCTTTCTCTCTCTCTTTCTCTGTTCCCCCGCACCCCCCCCCCTCTCCCGCGCTCTATCACCTCCCTCTCTCTCTCTTTCTTGTGTTTTGCGCGGCCTGAACTGCCTCGAATATCTCAGAGGACGTTGAATGTTGCGCCTTTGTATTTTTTATGTCTTATTGCCGCGAGGGTGATAACAGTTATCAAAAACACTAGCCACAACATCAGTAGGAGAAAGAAGGATTCTACAAAGTTACCAATCAGTCCGCGCCAACTTATTTCGGTATAGCTAGTCAGATTCTTCCACGCTAGCCAGCAAAAGGCAATGAGACAGAACGAAGAGAAGATACTCAAAAGACCTACGAAAGCGAAAAGCGAATTGAAGAAGGAAATGTCTTCAAAGACGAATTTGACATCTGCTTCATAAGGAATCTCGGCTCTGTTATGTATGTCAACCGCCGTTTACTTCGATCGTAAACGGCGGTTTAGACTTGTGTCTATGCCCACTGAGTCGATACGTTATGTTGCCAAATATGTCAACCAAGGGAAAGCGTACCCTGTACAGCCGGTTCGTATCCCAAAAGTTTTGTTTGGGGTTCTCCACGCCTGCTTTGATAAGTGGGTGCTAACCATGGTCGCAACGCAGGGACCCGCGGCAGCTAGCTTTTTGCATAAATATTTTGGTGTCCTTGTGTAGGTAGGCCTCGACATGCCGAACCTCGCAGACTGCTTGGGCGATGGATGCCAAGGCTATGGCGTGCCAGAAGAGTCGCATTTTCCGTTTTTTTAAATAAAAGGCTAGTTACTGAAAGAAAGTAGGAGTGTTTTTTTCTTGGAGGCCCCGGGGAGGGAGGGGTTGTGGTGGATGCACTCTTGTTGTTTTTTTTCCTTGATGCTGTGCCCGGCTCCATAGCCAAAAGGGAAAGGTAGCGCATATGCAGGAAAAGAGGTTTCCCCTCACCTTCCCCCCCCCCCCCGCCCATCCTTCCCTTGATTGTCCTTATGTTCTCTCTCGCTCTCTATCTTTCTTCGAGGGTTCTTGAACCGCGTTCAAAACCTTTTCAGATTTCCGAAAATATCGCGCTAACCCGGCGTTTATGCTCAAGCGCCGCGAGAACGATCGTAGGTATTAGAAAGGCCACTACCAAAGAAGCGAAGCAACAAGTCATCTGATTACAATATGTCCCCTTGCCTTTGCTGGCATGTCGTTCTAAGAATTCGATCACAACCGCAATTATAACGAAAAAACTCATCAATATCACACAAGCCAAAAAGGCAGCGTTAGCGCTTTTGAGGTCAAAGACGAAACTGAAAGCTGTCTCATAAGCAATCTCGGCGCCATGAATTCTGTCATCTACGCTTAAGCACCTCAATGGATCGTAAACGGCGGCGCCTCGACGCTTTGATTACGGTCGTCAACGTAGAGATATTACTCGATGTACCCACTTTTTCGACTCCAATCTTTGTCTATTATGTACTTGTGGCCCACCTTCCCGTCCGCTTCCACCTTCATCAGCGAATGCGGGTGTACGCTGCAACGCAGAAGCCCGTGGCAGTGAGCTTTTTGCAACGGCGCTTTCAGTGCTTTGTCTTCGACTTGCTGGAACTCGCAGGCTGCCTGGGTAACGGATGTCAAGGCTAAGACCGTAGCTAGCCACATTTTGCCTTTTTTTTTGAGAGGGGGGTACAATTTGTTATTTTTAGAGCTAAAATAAGTCAGGCGTTAAACCGAAAACCACTCCCAAAAAAGGCAAGGTGTGAGCCTCTTGTTCCTCTCCCCTTCCCCCCCCCCCCCCCAATCCGTTGCGGCGCTTCGGGCGCGCCTACGCGAGGCGTGCAACGGATGGTGGGAAGCGGCGGATTTGGGGGGGGGGGGGAGCGAACAGAAAAAAAAACCAAAAGCCCCGAACGGCTCGGGAGATTTGGGAAAAACCTCCCCTCCCTCCCGGGGGGGGGGAGAGGATAGAAAGAAGGAGGGTGGGGGGGCACCAGAGAAGGAGAAAGGAATTGTCGGGGGGGGGGCACGAGAGAGAGAGAGAAAGGAATTGTCGGGGGGGGGGGGGGGGCACGAAAGAGAAAGGCATTGCCGGGGGGGGGGGCGCGCAAGAGATTCGCACCAAATCACCCCCCTTATTCGCGCGCAAGAGGTTTCGTGCAGAAATCGTCGTCATGAGCAAACGCGCAGCCAAAGAACAGAGCGGCAAGGCCAAGAAGGCCCGCCACGACAAGGGAGAAGAGGCTTCGCAGTGGGACGAAGAATCGAAACGCGTCTGCGAGGCTTCTGCGGCGGCCGAAACCCGCGGCAGCTTCTTTGGCAACCTAACGCCGGAGAACTGGGTGTCGGAGCTGCTGCGGCGCAGCCTGGAGCCGGCAACCGACCTAGAGGGCCTGGTCCCGCTCGGCGAGCTGCCCGATGAACTTTTTGCGGGGCTGGACAAGGTGTACAAAACGCTGCACAGCGGCTTCTGGCAATCGTTCGTGGACACCAGCTTCTTGCTGCAGTACACGCTCGTGAAAGTTCACTCCACCGCTGGCGGCGGCTGGGTCGAACTGGTGCGCTTCCTGCCGCCGCCGAGCGAAATCTACCAGCTCAAGAAAGAGGCGTCGTACAAGGACGCGAACAAGGAAGTCGTGTCCCTCAAGTTCCGCGCCGACCCCCGGTCCGGGAGGGTGTTCAAGAAGGGCTACTTGCTGGCGACGCCAGCGGGCGTGATCGGCGGGGGCTGCAAGCTGTTCTTTTCCAGCCACGCGACCCAAGAGGAAAAGGCCGCTTATGGGCGGCTCTGCTACAGCTCATACCGCGACCCCGAAGACTTTGCACACAGGTACAACTCGGATCCTCTGGGGGACAGCGTGAAGCCCGAACGCGTGCAACGCAGCTTCATGGTGAGCGCCCGCGCGTCCAAGGCGGCGCCGCCGGCGCCGGTAGCTCTTCGCGCGGCCAAAGATACGAGGTGGGCGCGCTCGCGGTGGTGTTCGACCTGTGGCTCGAGTTCCTGCCCGTCTTCTGCGTGCTGGACGCGCTGAAGGACGGGCAGAAAGCCACGCTGCTGTGCCAGGTCATGCAGTGCGTGAGCAACAAGCTCAAGGACATCGCGCTGGACCTGGGAGCCAGCAAGAGCGCCGACGGCACGTACCCGGAGGCCGTGCGCACCAAGTTCCGCGAGGTGCTCCTGCGGAGCAAGAGCGAAGAACATTCAGCCAAGACCCCCGACGAGCGCAAAGGGCTGACGCGCTACGTGAAGAGCGGCTGCTACTTCAAGAAGACAGACTCGCAGCCGAACGAAGGACCGGCGCTGGTGCTGCAAACGCAGGCCAACTACTCGTTCTCCAACGTGAACACGTTCGCGAATGCCGGGCAGCGCGGCTGGGGCCAGCAGAAGAAGCAGGGCAACAAGGACAACGGCTACAAGTTCAACGACCTGTACATCCGCGACATGCGCGCGCCCGGCCACCCCGTCATGACGGACGAGCAGGCCAGCCGCTGTGTGTGCCCCGGGGCAGTGGCGAGCGTGGGATTCTCGCAGGCGTCGGACTGTGCGGGGTGGGAGGAGGGCGGCTACGCGCCCGGCGAGAGACGCGACACCACGATGGCGCTTGTGCCGACTTCGTCGGCGGGCGTAGTGCAGGAGCCCGACGACGACCAACAAGTCGTAATCGACGACTTGCATGTCAACGTCATCATCGACGACGTGTAAAAAAAAAACAAGAGGATGCCTTCCCTCTCTCTGATATTACCCTCTCTTTTTTTGTCCCCCCCCCCTCTCTCTCTCTCTCCTGCTGCTGGAAAAAGAAAAAACAAAGTAAATTGAAAAAAGAAAAAACATTCTTTAAAAAAAAATTCTGGAGCATCATCACGCTCTCCTTATCAGTTTTAAATCGTTCGAGGAGTGTGGGGCAAACCGTTTCTTTTAAAATTTAAAAAAGGCGAATGATTCCTGGCCTCCTCCCTTGCCGGTACCGGATTTAAGGCCGGTTCTTTTTTTTAATACTTTTTTTTGTCAACTTTTTCTTTTACCACCGAAACCGTGCTACTGTACCGTCGTTGGTGGCGTGCGCACAAAGACGACTTGATGTTTATAGCGTTCCGCACGGTTCTTGTCCTTGCCCGCAGAGGCTGGGGGCGCACACACCCGCAAATACGGCACGTACAGAAAGTGTCTGTCGCGGTCGGCGACGCGCGGCGCAGCTAATTTGCGGCGCTGCCCGCCAGTGCCGCGCCTTGGCGTGCCTTCGCCGGGATCCTTGAGCGCGAGGGGGGGATCCCACACCACCCTGCCGGACCGCCGCTCTCGTTGGACGCCTCCGAGCGCGAATGCGACCCCGTGGCCGCCACGAGCTCGGCCAGCCTCTGCCGGTGCTCGTCGATCATGTTCCACTCTAGTACCGCGTGGAACTTCTTGAGATCGGACAGCAATTGCGGCTCTGGTTCGCGGGTTTCTCCATACATATTAGCGGACGAGCCCCTCGCTGTCCTGCAGGAACTGGTTGACCGCCCAGAGCCAAAAGCCTCGTTCATCTTCACTTTTTTTGGGGGGGGGGGTGGGGGGTGGCAAAGGAAGAAAAACAAAAAAAAGTGGGAGGGCCCGGGGAGCGTGTGTGTGTGTGGGGGGGGGGGGCAAAGGAAGAAAAACAAAACAAGTGGGAGGGCGGGGGGAGTGTGTGTGTGTGTGTGTGTGTGGGGGGGGGGGGCAAAGGAAGAAAAAAAAAGTGGGAGGGCCCGGGGAGAGTGGGAGGAAGGAGGGGGGGGGGGGAAGGTTTTGTAAAAAAAAGGGGCGCGAGTGCAGGGAAAGGGAAATGTTTGCGGGAGGGGGGGGGGGTGGGGGGGGGGTGGAGAGAGTGGTAAGAGAAAAAAGGAGACGCGAGAACGGCAAAGATGTCGGCCGAGGCTACTGTCGCGCCACACGGCCTGAAGAAAAGCTGCAAGCCACTGTGCAGTCACCATCAGACGCACCACGTGCTGTGCAAAGGCAAGGTGCTTTACTTCCAGAACGACCCCTGGATTGCACTGCGCACGGCCCGTGTGTGTCCCGTGCCCCTGACGACGAACAAGTGCGTGGAATCCCTGCTCGGCCTGCTCAACTTCGAGTTCATCTTGTGGCTGCAATCCTCGAAAGACGCACAATTGCTGCCAAGGGCCTGCCTCGTGGACAGCGAACTGACCGTGCACTTCCTGACGGCCGCGCAACTGACGCTGATCCTAGCGCTGAAGCCCCCGCTCTTTGATCAAGATTGTCCCGTGCGCCGCGGCAAGGAACACAAAGAATAGACCTCATTTTCTCTCTCTGTGTCTTGGTGCCCCGCCTCCCTTCCCATTTCCCCCCGGCTCCCGAGCTCTCTCCCCCAGTTCTCCCTGTCTTTTCTTTTGTGTCGCTACGTCCTTACCCCCCCCCCCCACTCCCCTTCTCTCCCCAGTTCTCCCGTGCAGTTGTTGCTTTTGTTTGCGGGGGGGGGGAAGGGAGAGGGAGGGGGGGCTAAATCTGTCTTCCCTTGCCTTTCTCCCTCTCGCTCTTTCTCTAACCAAATACCCTCTCACCCCCCCCCCCCGCCCTGTCTTGTCCCTCCATGGATTTACGTACTTTTGTTTCTATTTGTATAAAAATGAAAAAAAAAAGGCTGGATCATCCCCAAAGAAAAAAATCAAAGAGGAAAAAAAGGGGGGGGGAGAGGGGCTTGGCCTGCCTAATTTAAGCTAAGCAAAGAAAAAAAAAGACCTTTTCTTTTTTCAAAGCTCTCCACACTCCCTTCCTTCGTCACAGTGGTTTCGGCGCAGCCCTCTTGATGACGAGCCACGCAAGCGTAGCCCAGAGCTGCTCGGCTCGTTCCACTGTTTGCACAATAGTGGGCTCGTGGTCGTCGACATGCAGCGCAGCTTTTGCGACCCGCGCGGAGAACTGTCGTTAGTCACATTAGATCACAACCCGCGCGAGGTCGTCCAGGACTGCTTCGACAACATCAAGCGCCTGTTGTCGGAAGTGCCGTTCGGCCTCGTGGTCTGGACGCTCGACACGCACCCTACCGGTCACGTGTCCTTTATTGATTCAGAAGGTACACACGCCAAGCTAAAAGCGAAAAAAATCGGCAAGGATCAGATCCAGTACAACTACAAGGGCGCCAGCATCACGCAACAGCTGTACAAAAGCCACTGCATAGACGGCACGGACGGGCAGAAGGTTACCAAAGAGCTAACTGACTTTGCGCCGCCCTGGGACACGCCGTCCGGCGAGCTGGTGGTGCCAACAAACGGCGCGGCCGAGGCCCAGACATATTTCCGCAAGGGCTTTAATCGAGACGTGGACGCCAACTCGGCTGTCTTTGAGAACGACGGCAAGACCGAGGTCAAATGCCCGGACCGCGCCGGCTCCCACAGCTTCAGCCTGACGGAGATCCTGCGAGCGCGTCAGATTACGCACGTCTATATCGGCGGAGTGGCGGCCGATATTTGCGTAAAACGCACGTGCGAGGACCTGGCGCGCCAGGGCTTCCGCGTGTATGTCGTGGAGGACGCCACGCTGCCCTTCGCCGAAGGGCAGACGCCCCGCGCATGGGCCCGCAAGAACGTCAAGGTACTGGAAACAGAGGCCGTGATCCGCCAACTCAAGTCCAAGAGCTATCCACCAACGGCGCCGCGCCCGGCACTTGAGGCGAATCGGCAGCTGCACAGTGCGATAAGTTTCAAGATTGGCATTGGAGCGTTCCCGTTGGTACAACAGGGTGCGGCGGCCGCCAACGACGAGATCAAGAATCGCAGCACGCCGAAGTGGTTGTCTAAATACCTTCAAGAGGGCAAGTACATTCCCGACCTCGTGGGCAAGCCCGCGTGCCCCCGCAATGCGTGCTTCAACAGGGAGGCGCACCAGCCGGAAAGAAAGAAGCCGCGGGTGAAACTCGGCAGGGTGCTGCCAAAAGCCAAGGCGACAAGCCCGTACAACCACGCATTCGTCCCGGACAAGCAAAGAATAGCAGCACTGGCCGACGTGTGGAAGCCGTTCTCGGGCTCCATGGGGCCCAACCTCGTGCTGTTCTGGCCTGAAAAGGGCGCGGGGCCCACAGGTTTGAGGTACGGCGAGAACAGGGTCAACGTCTTCAGCGAACGTTTGCCACATACCAAGGGCGAAAATTGCGGCTGCCCCCGTTGCCTGCTGCGGGAGACCCTCACTTTCCGTAACGACCACGCCATCGCGCTGCTGGATCTGCTGAGGCAGTCGCTGCTGAGCGCGCTCGAGCTGTCCGCCGGTCGTGAAAACGGTAGTAGTATGTTTGTCTGTTACAACAAACCGGAAACAAAGACTCTGCCCGATGACTCCGGTGAGGCGAACGCCGCGGTCGCGCTGCTGTTTGCCATTCTGTACGACCGAACCCTTGGCGCCCAACTGTCTGTTAACGCGGAGAATGGCAGCCAGGCCGACGTCCTGCGCAGCGTGACGGGGTGGGGCTGGCGCACGTACTTCCAGACGTTTACGAACTCCGCGCAAAAAGAGGTTGCGCCTAACTTTTCGGTCTGTTCGCCGCACTTCCAGTGCCTGTTCTACCCGCAGCACGAAGATCGACAGGCGACAATCGATTCCTTGTCAAGGCTCCTCAGTGATTCAGATATTGACAAAGTTTGGAAAGAACAGGGGTGGTTAGACAACCAGTACATCAGTGTAAAGATGATGCTTACATCTGGCCATGTGACGAAAATTGCCCGGGTGGAGTACTTGTTGCAACATTATGAAACGCTAATAACCAAGGTGCTACAGCCACAGCTCCTGGCCTCCAGCAGAATGGCCGACACTCACGCCTGCACCAAGCGCAGCTTCGCAGATGCGGACGACGCGCTGGGGCTACTCGAGAGCAACCACGTCAAAAACAACCTGGCCGAAGAGGCGCCAGACGGGCAGAAGCCATTGAAGCAGGAGGTCAGCGTGTGCGTACATTGCCAAGGGGGGTGCGTTGACGAGTAACTCTTGCTGACGAAATTAAAAGCAAGAGACAGTTTTTTTTAATTTGTTTGTTTTGTTTTTTACTGTTGCTTGTCCTCTTCTTCTACGTCTGTGACAATGTTCAAGCCGGGGCGCACAATTTTGAACCGTGTAATAGCTGCGCGCGTGATTCGGGTGCAAGAGAAAATACCTAGTTGTTTCAACTGCCTGAGACGACCTAGTAGGTGTTCAAAGACGCGATTATCCAGCTGTTCACAACTGTCTAACGTCAGCTTTTCGAGATGTTCTAGATCACACAATTGAGCAACCCCGGCAGGAGTAATATTTGCCCAGCCCAGATCCAGGATCCGCAGACTTTTGAGGTGCTGCAAAAGTCTTACTGCGGCATCGGTGAGTTGGGTGCAACCGTAGAGGCTTAACGCCTGCAGCGCGGTTGGCAGATCTCGGAGGTAGGTTTCCTCAACACTGGTGCAGCTTTCCAGGCTCAGGTACCGCAAGTTGCGCAAGGCCGACAATTGTCTGAACCCCGTGCCTGTGACATTTGTACACGAGGTTAGATATAACCTTTCCAAATGCGATAGAGGGCGCAAATGCCGGAGCCCCCCATCAGTCAGAAAGGTATTTCCTCCCAGGTCTAGAATTTGCAGATTGGTCAGGCTGGCGAGCACGCTCTGAGTCAGCGACAGGTCGCCAAGCGGGCAGCGGCCGAGTTGCAGATTTTGTAGTCGACCGAAGCTCTCCAGAAACCAGACATTAGTCAGTTGGCTGAGAGAGCCCAGATCTAGATAGATCAGGCTGGTCAGGCCGGACAAGTTGTCTAAGCCTTCGTCCGTAATTAGGCCACAACGAGAGAGTTTGAGCCGCGTTAACTTTCCCAGGCCGGCCACCACGGCCAGCGCGTCGTCTGTGATACTGGAACAGTTGGTCAGATCCAAGGTCTGCAATTCAGTTAGGGGCGCCAGCCAGCTGAGGTCTTCGAGCGTTCGGCAGTTACGAAGACTGAGCTGCCGCAAGCAGCCGCCGGCGGACGCGATTGTCAAGGGTCTATCAAGGAACGGGTTGAGTCCGGCAAGCAACAGGGTGCGCGGCCGGACCTGCGTGAGGTAAGCGGCTAGCGCTTCGGAGCTGACATTCTGGCAGCGAAAAAGGCTCAGCCAATGGTCGCACCAGGCCCCCGCAGTCACCGAGCCAGCGCTAGCTAGACCGTCGCCGGAGGCTTCTAGCACCGGCTCCTGGGATCCCAGCCTCTGCAAGCCAGTGACCTTCGCTGCCGCTTGTAGGTCCTCGTCCGCAATGTTGTTAGGGAGCAACAGGTTGTTGGGGAGCAACAGGCTGTGCACGCAAGTCTTGGCGTCCTGTATCTGTGCCAGGATCGACAGCCTGTCGGCCGGCAGAGGTTTGTCAATGGTGACGCTAGTGATTTCACGCCATTCAGCCCACCGTGCGGCTGGGATTGGCGAACTGTGCGCGCCGATCTTCAGGCTCGACCAGCTTTTGGGGCGCGGTATGTCGCGGGCCTTCGTGCACACCATCATCCACACCGCGTGCAGCCACACGGGGCTGCCGGACACCAAAGGAAAGACCACTTCCCACACATCGGCGGGCAAATCCAACAGGCTGTGCACACCGGTACGCGGGCCATTCTGTAGCGCCCCGCCACTAAGGGTGAGGTTTGCTATTTCCTGCTGCACTGCCTCCAGGTCGGCGTCAAAGGTTGCCCGCACCGACTGCGGGTAGCTGCGCGCGGACATGCTGGCGCGAACTCCTTTTTTGTTTTGTTTTTTTACATATTACAAAAAAAAAAAAACTTTTTCTCCAAGCCCCCCCCCCCCCCCCCCCCCGAGTCAATTAAAAAAAAAGAAAAGGGGAGAGCATGGCGAGCCCGCCATTTCTCCTAGCCTCCCCAGGTCTTTTTTTGCATTTTCCTCCCCTGGCTCAAACAAAAGGACACCCTTAGAATCTTGCATGCCCGTTAGCTCGGGATCGTCGACAGCCAGATTTCTTTTTGCCACCACCACCAGCCGCCAGGCAGCGCCTGTGTGCGGTCCACGGGCCTGACCAAAGCCTCTACTACTACTAACCTTGGCGCGCCGGTGCGCACCCTCCCTCGCAGCTTGTCGCGCAGGTAGTCTTTTTGCGGCAGCCCCAACTCGCGCTCGGACCAGTACGCGCACGCCACGCCGTCCTGGCCGGGGCGGCACGCCGCGTACAAGACGCCACCCTCCGCGTCGGCGGGCACTAGCCGCAGCAGCCGCCGCGCCAATCGCGGCTGCGCGACCCGTGACATAAATACCTTGGCCAGTAATCTCTCCGCGTCCTGCCCGCAACAGCCGCGGTGCTTGTCCTTAGCCGCGTCGCGGCACTTGCGGCTGCAGTACACCGCGTCGTCGCAGCGCCGGCAGCGGCGGCCGCCGCCGCCGTCGGTTGCGGGCCACCACTGGTCGCAACCGTCGCGCCAGCACAGCAGCAACAAGACCTCTGCTGCTTCTGCTGCATGGTCTTCTGCTGTGGGGAGCGGGCGCCGGCCGATCACGACACGCCTCTTCTTCTTCGTCTTTGTCTGTTGCTGTCGCACCGCTGCCGCAGCCGTGGCCGCCGTCGCTCGGTCGCGCCGTCGCCTTCTCTTGCGGCCCATTTCCAAGCTGTCCCAAAACAAGCCGATAGAGAAGGTTCAGCCCGCCGCCAGACAAAAAGAAACAGCACACACACACAAAGCGCGCGGGCTAAAGCGAGAGAGAATCAAGGACCGCTGTGTTCTAGAGCAGCAGGGGAGATTTATTTTCTGCTGGGGTCTCGAAAAGGAGGGCGACGAACCGGGGGGATGTGTGTGTGTGTGTGTGGGGGGGGGGGGGCCGCCGCGGAATAGCCGCCCCCCCCCCCCCCCGGACGTGAGAGGGGCCGCGCGGGATGGCAAGAATGTAGGGGGGGGGGGGATTGGAGAGGGGATTTTTCTGTGCACTCATCCCCCAAAAAAAACAAAACAAATCTCTTCTTCTCTCTCCCGGCCCCCTCCCCCCTCACCCTGCCAAGATCTTAAGTGTGATGTTCCGTCAGAAGTGTGAGTCGATGTTTTAATGTTGAACTAAGACAAGCTTATATCAGAACTCGCCAGCTTTTGCAAAACCAAGGTATTTGGCGGGGATGCCGCGGCTTTCGAAGAATTCTCGTGCATCCGCGTGGCTCTCACGCATTGCCTTGAGCTGCTCCGAGCGCAGCCGAAATTCGCTTCTATCGGGACACACTAACCCGTGCGGCTCGTCCAGGGTGTACAAGTACAAGTCGGGCCCGACAATTTCTTCGCCAAACGTCGTCTCCAGTTCCAGATCTGCCTCGATTTCCTCCGCATGGCCCCAGGCGTTCTTGGCCACGAGGTACAGAAACAAATGTGCCAAAGGCAGGTTCGTGCTGTTGAGGTTGGACCGCGGAAGGCGCTTGCACACAATCCGCGAAATCTCGCTGTATACGGTCGACCCATGCACACGAGTAAATCGTGCTAGCACTTGGGGCTCGGGTCGCATAACTTGCTCGACTCCGTGGCGCAGCGCCGCCAGTGCCTCCTCGTTGGCATACTGCACTGCCTCCTCCGAACAGTCGTCGTCCAGAAGGTCCTAGCGCACTCGCTTAGCGTGAGAAGTCAGTGCGCGAGCCAGGCGTTCACAGAAGACCCTGGCCTGTTGCTCGATGAAGCGAGACCAGTGCGGGTCCCCTTTGCAAGTCGACCCCGCGGCATACTGTGCGGTTCTTCTTCTTTTTCGTTGTCAGCGTCTTTTTCAGGCACTGCGTGGAACAAGAGCTTCCGTCGTTTGGAGGCCTTTTCTAGCTCCAGGTTGGTAATGGTTAGCTGTTGTTGCAAGGCCAAGCGAGCCGTTACCAGTCCATCGGCCTGTTCTGAAATTCTGGCGGCTTGCTCTGCTATAAGCTTGTCTTTGGTCTCGAGCATCTGTTGCAGTTGGGTAATACAGATATCCTTGATCGCCGAGTCGCCGAAGCCAGCCAGTCCAGCGCGCAGGGAATCGCGAATTTCAGGTGCCGGTTCTTGCCTGCGCACAGGCAGTGCTTTCTCGAGCGCTTCGTCGCCTGCGGAGGCGCGGGTAGCGAGCGAGGCCATTTCTTGGCGCAGCTTCTTGCAGCGCGGGTGCTCGAACCGAGAAAGGACAGTCAAGAGATCCTTGAATTGCAGGCAGGGCACACCTCGTCGCGCGCCTTCCTTGACTTCTTTCGCTGGTGAGGGCACGCTATCGTCGGCCCGTTCCTGGCCGCGCGGGAAAACGAAGTACTTCACGGGAAATTCACCGGTGGCATTTGGGTGCCACCCGGCACCACTTTTTTCATAAGAGACACCTGGTCTCTCTAATTTTTGTGCCATCCTTGACCATTTTTTTCTAGCAGAATCATCTGTACAATCAGTAAAAAATGCAATCACGTCCGTCACAGCAAAATAATGACCATCCGAGGTGCGTCTAATGGTATCGAAGTCTCCAGGCCCGAGTTTCATGAGCAAGGCATTTTCGTCGAAGACGTGTATCGCGTCATTTGGGACGGTAGGTGCAGCGGCGACCGTCGTCGTCGTCGCAGGTGCGATGATGATGCTTTTTTCTCCCTTGCCACTCATGTCGTTGCAAGGTTCTGGATTTTGTGCTTGCCTTGACGATTTTATTATAAAAAAAAATTCTAACTTTTTTTTAACCTTTCCCTCCCTTCCGTTCTCTAGTCAGACATTGATACTTAAAATTTCTCTTTCCTTCCCCACCCCCCCCCCTGCCACCCCGTCGCGCAGTTTTATAATCAACAAGATTCATTTGCTGGGCGCCGGGAGAAGGAGGGGCGGGGGGATGACCCCAAGAAAAAGAATGGGGAGGGGGGGCCGTCGAACAGAGAGGGCCGCGGCCCCCCTCCCCCGGTTCGTCGGCCCCCCCGTTGCAAAAAAAAAAAAAAAAAAAAAAAAAAAAAAAAAAAAAAAAAAAAACGGATTTTAATGATGATCTGTACACAATCTCTGGCCAGCCGCTGTCTATTTCAACATTTCGCAGTCTGCACAGAATCGCTGACCGTTCCGATAGATCCAGTGTTGGGTGACAACCCCCGCCACACCTTTCTTCTCGAGCAGCTCCATCCAGGACAGACTGTTCTTGGACCTGTCGATCTTCATGTAGGCATCTCCTAACAAGTTGAGCATTTGCACCGAGACCATTTGTTTCAGCACGCCATTGATTTCGGCGCGGCTCTGCACGTAGAATTCTTCGCCCGCCAGGTGTAGAAACCTGGTAACATCGCACGTGTAACATTGCCCGCAAAGATAATGGATATCGTCGCTGTGCAACGAAAGCTGAATCCTGGTTTTGCCCTTGGCGAGGCTGTGGTGGCAGTAAAATTGCAGAACGGTCTCAATGCGTTCAGCATAGCCGAAGCGTTGGCCGGCGTGCAGGTTCAGGCAGCCGCGCAGACCAAAATTGCCCCCGCCTTCGTACTTCAGGCGCGGAGTAGTGCCGCTGAGGCCGAACCTTGCGTAACCTCCCTTGAGAGCGATCGCTTCGATCGCGTCGGCCACCGACCTGCGCACACGACCAAGGTGTTCTTCCTGCGCTTCGGTCGCCAACGGGAGAAGACACGCACTTAGGCTGCGACAGGTCGTGCCCAGCACGGCCACGGACGGCGGAGACCACGAGGACAGATGTTGCAGCAGTTCCTCTGGCAGTGCGTTCAATGCGCCACGAACGGGCCCGTATGTCCCAGCTTGGGCTTTTTCTTCATGGGAGCGGCTCTTCTCATGGGCTAGCTAAAAAAAAAAACAAACAAATGGGATACGATGTAAAAAGAAAACATTAAAAGGCCAGGCTCGGCGGAAACATTAAAAAAAATGAGACGGGAAGGCAAGCCTTTGTGCACTCCACCTTTGCACACACACAAATCACGCGCACAAACACGTCTCAACAGCCAAGCCCAGACGACAAGAAGGTCTGCAGAAACGACTTCCCCCCCACTGCCACACATAGACAGCATTATCTGCAGCAACGACTGCCCCACTTGCCACACGGGCGCAACACAGAAAAGTCGGGATTTTTAATGATAATCATCAGTACAGATTTTCTCGGCTCGCCGCGGTCTATTCCAACTCTTCGCAGTCCTCACAGAATCTCTCGCCATCCCGATAGACCCAGTGAGGAGTGACAGACCCCGTCACACCTTTCTCGAGCAAGTCCGTCCAGGTAAAGAGTCCCTTGTCGTAATTGGCATTCTTCATGTAGACATCTCCTAACAAGTTGAGCATTTGCACCGAAACCATTTGCTTCAGCACGGCCTCGATTTCGGCGCGGCTCTGCACGCAGACTGTTTCGTTGTCCAGGATTTGCGACGTAGAATCATTGCATTTACCACATTGCTTGCATAGATCGTCGATGCCGTTGATCCACATCCTGAATCCAATCTTGGTTTTTTCAGTTGAGAGGCTGTGGTGCCAGTAAAGCTCTACAGCTGTCACGATATGTCCGGCATAGCCGTAGCGTTTGCCGGCGTTGAGGTTCAGGCAGCCAGCCAGATCATAATGAACCCCATTTTCGTAAAAGAGGTTCCCGGTAGCGCCTTCGAGGCGGAACCTGGTGTAACCTCCCTTGAGGGCGATCTCTTCGATTGCGTCGGCCACCGGCCCGTGCACACTGGCAAGGTGTTCTTCCTGAGCTTCGGTCGCTAACGGGAGAAGACACGCACTTAGGCTGCGACAGGTCGTGCCCAGCACGGCCACGGACGGCGGAGACCACGAGGACAGGTGTCGCAGCAGTTCCTCTGGCAGTGCGGTCAAATGCGCCACGAACGGGCCCGTATGTCCCAGCTTGGGCTTTTTCTTCATGGGAACGGCTCTCATGGGTTAGCTAGTGTTCAAACACCGGAACAAACAAACGGAAAAACAAAAGAAAACGGGATACAGTGATGGAAGATGTCACAAAGGTCGGGTTTGGACGGGGACAATGTTTTTTAAACAGGGAATGTGGGCGCCCTCCCCCCCCCCCCCCCCCCCTCCTCCCATTCTCCAAGTTGTGCACACGGAACGATACACAAAAGACATACGTCTAACAGGAACTCTTGCACAAACAGAAGACAAAATGCCTGCCGGAAGCCTTCCGCGCACACGCATGTCTACATAACGATATACACACCGAAAGATACACACACCGAACACACGCAAACACACGCAAACACACACCGAACGATACACACACCGAACGATACACACGCAAACACACACCGAACGATACACACACCAACACACACACAAACACCGAACGATACACACACACACACCGAACGATACACACACACACACACACACCGAACGATACACACATTCACACACACATACACCGAACGATACACACACACACACACCGAACGATACACACGCAAACACACACCGAACGATACACACATTCACGCACACATACACACACATACGCAAACACACACCGAACGATAATCACATTCACACACACACATACACACACATACACAAACATACACACACAAAACACACACAGAACGACACACAGCACACGAATGTCTAAGGAATGACCCTAGACATGCACAGAAACAACATTTCTCAAGAACAGACACCCGACTATGCGCAGCACACACACAAACAGTCGCTTTCAGTTTTTGCTTTGAAACAAAAAACCGCGCATTATGTAGGGCCCCCCCCCTCCCCTTCGACAACCCATTGGGTTTCCGCAATGTTGCCGACATTGGGTTTTCGCAATGTTCCCAACATTGGGTTTTTGCAATGTGGCCAACATTGGGTTTTCGCAATGGGCTCGCCATTGCGCAAACCCAATGGGCTTTTCGCATCCTAGTGCAAGGCGGCCCCCCCTCCCCCCCCCACCCTTCTTCCTTTCTGCCTATTATGTTCTATGATCTTTGGTGATAACTGACCTTATAGAAAATTTGGTGCTTGTTTATGTGTGTGTGTGAAGTTTTCATTGTACGTGAAACGTGGTTTGTTGTGTGAATTTGTGTTTGTGTGTGTGTATCGTTCGGTGTGTGTGTGTGTGTGTGTGAATGTGCGAATGTGTGTGTGCATGTGTGAATGTGTGTGTGAATGTGTATCGTTCGGTGTGTGTGTGTGACTGTGTATCGTTCGGTGTGTGTGTGAATGTGTATCGTTCGGTGTGTGTGTGTGTGTGTGTGTGTGCGAATGTGTGTGTGAACGTGTATCGTTCGGTGTGTGTGTGAATGTGTGTGTGTGAATGTGTATCGTTCGGTGTGTGTGTTTGTGTGTGTGAATGTGTATCGTTCGGTGTGAATGTGTGAATGTGTATCGTTCGGTGTGAATGTGTGAATGTGTATCGTTCGGTGTGAATGTGTGAATGTGTATCGTTCGGCGCGTGTGTGTGAATGTGTATCGTTCGGTGTGTGTGTGTGTGTGTGTGTGTGTGTATCGTTCGGTGTGTGTGTGAATGTGTGTATCGTTCGGTGTAGATAGATAGATAGATAGATAGATAGATAGATAGATAGATAGATAGATAGATAGATAGATAGATAGATAGATAGATAGATATTTCTGCAGGACCTCCGACAGGACATCGAACGCGCAACACCATTAGAAGCAGAAAAACATCACTACAGATTTATGTATAGAGATGTGCATGCTAAATTCCCAGCACATTAACTACTGTGAAGTTTTTTGGCCTTACAGGGAAGGCTCATACATAGGTTTGCGTTCAACGTATAGTTTTTATTATATTTTGAATTGTCAGCGATGATTATACTATCTATAATTGTATAGTTTATAAAAATACATAATTAATTCGTACTGTTATAATGCTTCATTGCCTGAAACATTAAAAAGATAAAGACAAGCGACCGGGGCGGTACCGCTATTAACAAAAATCTAGTTGAGGTTTTGCATGCGCGCCACGGTTAGGATGCGCATACCTGGCATGCAAGGTAGATTTTCTTAATAATAATGATTGTACACGTATACAAAATTCAAACATGTTGCCGCTTCCGTCTATTATTATACAGAGGTATGCGATATCGAGTGCCGGACTGTACCACTTAAATATGTATGTATACATATAACGTGATTATATATATATATAATTATATCATAGTCATGACTAAAACTCCTAATATAAAAAACAGGACATCTAGTCTGCATCAATTGCCTACTCGAATGGGCCCTGATAGATAACTGTGTCAAGGCCATTTGTGCTAGCGCATATTTCCTTAAGATTGGGATGCCTCATCCAAAGCTCCTGCGTGCCTACAAGCTCGAATCGAAGGGCCCTACAAACATAAACAACAACAATCCTCAACTGGCAATTCATTTTAGTATGATATGCTAATATACCTGCAATCAGATACATCCAAATACTCTAGTTGTAGCATAGGAGGTAGTCCAGCAAGCGCGCGGTAAGTTATCAAAGAATTAGAAGAAATATCCAGTCGCCGGAGTTGGATCAACTGGGATAAATGGGAAAGGCCAGCATCCGTGATACTGGTGACGCCAAGAGGATGCCCTTCTTGAGATAGGATCAAGTGCTGGAGAGTTGTTATGTTAGATATATATCGCATGGCGATGTCAGTAACACAACCTCTGCATGCAGTCAAATTGAGGTATTCTGATCGAGGTAAACTGGCTAGAAGGGACATGCCATCATCTGCGATATTTGTGTAGGAGAGGTCGATGTGTCGCAACTCAGTCATTGCTTGAATACTCATAGCTCTCAGACCGGCTGCAGTGATACCCGTAGCTCCAGACAAGCTAAGAAACTCCAGATGACGCAGTCTTCGTAAAAAGTGGAGACCATAATCAGTCAAATCACTCCAGCCACTGAAATCGACATGTCGTAAGTTAGTGAAGGACTGCATGTTATGTAGACCGTCGTCGTCTATGTTCCTGCCATCATGGAGAATCAGACGGCGCAGAGTAGCAGGAACAAAACTCACTTGCAACATTCCTTCATTAGTCAATGGAAGATAATTACTACAAGCTATCTCACCTTGCAACAAACTAGCTAGAGAACATGCAGTAGCTTCAATGCTGTCCACCGCGTGCCTAGCTAGAGAACATGCAGTAGCTTCAATGCTTTCCACCGCGTGCAGACCAGTAATACCCTCCATGTCTTGGTCCTCAATATTCTCGATAGAAACAGCAGTTACCTTGATAGGTGCAGATCGTAGAGAAGAAAACACATCCTCTCTGTCTGTTGCGGACTCATGCGCGCGGAAGGTGAGATGTCTGATATGGCCCCACTCGTGCCAGATTGGATTGGGAACCTAATATTAATGTTGTATATAATATCAAATCATAATATTATACACTTATACATTTTCATCAACAACAATGAAATAATTAATTTAATACTACCTTTCCTCGAATGCTGCCTAG
>WBZZ01005252.1:80000-89657 GCA_019918135.1 Paulinella micropora
TGCCAGTCGGTCTTAGCCACTTCCTTACCGGCTATCCACGGTTTCTTCCATACCGTGCCTTTCCGATCCGACATTTCCGATGACTTCGGAATTTCCCTCCCATCTTTGACGTCTACCTTGACGTCCGAAGCCGAACGATCCTGTTGTCCAGCATTCCTGGCCTCAGCCTTTTCTTCCTTCTGTTGCTTTCGCAACGCCTCCTCACGCTCCTTGCGCGTAAGCAATGCTGGCGGCTGTCTAAACGCTGGTGCAATACGCCTCAGCGCTTGTTCCTCATTCTCGTCCTCCAGCAAATAAGGACTGAACTTCGCCAACCGACGAACATGAACAATCTGTTCCCTTCCACGTGCCCCCGTAGGTGCAATCTTGTAATTGTACGCACCCGTCTGACGTACAATCTTAAATGGCCCATGCCACTTATTGTAAAACTTAATCGATACCCCTTTCGGTACCGTCGGTACATACAGCAACACTGTATCACCTTCCTCATGAGAGTACTTGCCCATTTCCTGTTCCCGCTGAACCTCTCTCAGCGTCTCCCGACACTTCTCAATCGCACTCCGTGCTTCCGCGATCGCTCGTAAGCGAACTCCTAACAGTTCACACGGTTCCCACTTATCAGGCGGAAACAACAGTTCCGTCGGCGTGTTTAACGCGCGTCCATAGACCACCTGATGCGGACTGACACCCCGCGCGTGTCCGCCTAACGACGCCGAAGCTAAATTGTTGACAGCAAACGTGAACATAGGTACCACATATACCCAGTTAAGCTGGCTGTTCTTACAATAAGTCTTCAACGCTGCCTTCAACGTCCTGTGAACGCGTTCAATCTTACCATTCGCCATTGGGTTAAAAGCAGTCACATACTGCCAATCGAACCCAAAGAACTTGGCAATCCTTTGCGAAACCTCATTCGCGAAACTCGTTCCTCTATCCGAAATAACCTTCTCGGTATCCCAATACGGCCGAATACCTGATCAATCAGCGCCGCCGCTGTCACTTCCGCTGTCACATCCGTAACAGGGACAGTAACGACATAATTGGAAGTTCGATCAATAACCGTTAAGAGATATTTGAATCTTTCCGTTCCCGCCTCTGGAAAAGGACCCACATGATCGATATGCAAGGTATCGAAAATATCCAGAGTGATATCATATTCACCCTTAAGCCCCATCTTCGGCCTATATGGCAACTTAGCCATCTGACAATGAGGACAACCCTTCACAAACTCCTTAACCCGTTCTCCCAGGTTATTCCACCAAAAACGTCTCCTTAACGACCACGTCATCCTTTCCACCCCCGGGTGGCTCTGCATAGGACAATGATGCGCCGCAATTAACAAAGACGTTCTGAGTTCCTGCGGAACCCATAACAACCATCGATCCTCCTCATTGGTATATACGCCATCTTTTCCCATATACCAAAGGAGTCCATCCTTTAGTACCAAGCACCGCTTGCGTTTCCTTATGTCAATGTCCTCGGGCCTTGCCTGTGGATTGAGCAGATGTTCTCTCAACTCCTTATACTCCGTACTTTCCTTTGTGAAAGTCCGAAAAGTTTCCACCGACGCCAGTCTGACTGCCGTGTCAGTTTCCAACTGGAATCGAACCTTTTCCGGATGTGCCTCCGGTAACTGAAAAAGATGTTCCTCCTTAACTTTTTCTTCATCCTCCAAGTTAAGGCACATCGGGCCCTTCGGTAACAAGACCGCGTTAAAGGCACCCTGCTTTCCTTCCATAACATCCTCCCCCTCTTTCCTATCCGCGGTCCTTGCTTCCGCCCATAGGATATCCTCACACGCCTCTCTCGCGATCGGCGAGTAACAGCATGCACATTTGTCTCGTGCCGCTACCTCGACTGCTTCCAACGCAGACACTTCCTCGCTGCGCGTGTCACGTTGATTGTTATTATGCGTGAACGGATGATACCAAAGCCCCGATGGCAACTTGGTGTCTTCCGCTCCCTGTTCCTCCCAATCATGTAGATCCACATCATGACCCATGATTGCGAACACCGCCCCCGGCGTTCGAAATTCAAACTGTGCCATTCGCACCTCCTTGACCGTATTACGTCGCTGTAAATCATCAACGGCCTTATCCTTCTGTCCACTCTTGTCCTCATACCGAGAACAAAAATCAGGGACAACATTCCTTTTGCCCTTGATGTAATGAATGGTGAAGTCATACTCCGCCAATTCCAACTGCCACCTGGCCAACCTACCTGTATGATCTCCAGACATGAGCCATAGCAGGTTATGATGGTCCGTTCTAACCAAAATGTTAGGAGTACCCCACAGGTATTCCCGCAACCTCTAGAAAGTCCACACTATAGCGAGTGCTTCCCGCTGCCTTGTGCAGTATTCCTTTTCCGCCGGTATCAGCTGCCGGCTGATGAACATAACGGGCCGCAACTGCCCAATGGACTTGTCCATCTGTTGAAGCACCGCTCCTACCGCGTACGAAGATGCGTCAGTGTCGAGCACGAACTGTTCCTTCCAGTCAGGTAACATAAGAACTCGACCTCCCTGCCTTGGGTCTTTAGCGATCTCATCCTTGAGCTCCGCTATCACTCTCGTGACTTCCTCCGGCCATGGGTCGTCCCCGACCCCTTGCTTCAGGAATTTCCTGACCACCGCTACTCTTTCCGCAAACCCCGGAATGAATTCACCATAATACTAAGCCAGCGATATAAAGGAATGTAAGTCCGTCCGAGTCTTTGGCATCGGCATAGACGCTACATAGTTCCTCTTTTCATATGCAATCGCACACCGACCCTCTGAGATCTCATATCCCAGGTACTGTATCTTTCTTTGTGCGAAGTCACATTTCTGTGCATTCAAGCGCAATCCAAACGCGCTTATACGTCGCAAGACGTCCTGCACGTGTTCCACGTGTTTCTCCATACTCTCTGAATAAATGATAATATCATCTATGTAACAGAAGCATAATCCTCCGTCGACCCAAGACGAACCACCGTCGCCTCATCGTCGTACTCCTTCCCCAGCATCTTAGTCATAGCATGCTGAAATAGACCCGGAGAGCACTTAAGACCCATCGGTAATACCTTCCACACGTATGTAGTCATTCCGACCATAAACGCTGTGAGATACCGACATGACTCATTAAGAGGGATTTGCCAAAACCCGCTCTTAAGATCAAGCGTAGTATACACCTTCGCATGCTTGAGCCGGTTGATCCCCTTCCTGAGATCCGGTACCGGTGTCTCGATCTGCTTCAGAATCTTATTGATCCTATAGTAATTGATACACATACGTAAGGACCCATCCGGCTTGGGCGCCATACGCACAGGTGAAGACACCTCCGATAAGCGTGCCTCAATGATGTCCTTCTCCAAAAGCTCCTGAGTGATTTCCCGAGCCATCCGATCCTCGTGATAGCTCATACGTGACGGTCTCCTGTGACCCACCACGTCTTCACCCAGCTTCCGTCCAAAGTTAGCCTCGTAACCCCGAACAGAGCCCGCCTCAAGAGGCCCAAATACCTCCATATTATTCTCCAAGATACCCTTGAGGGCATCTCGCTCCTTCATAGTACCTTCCCAAGTACTATATTTCTCCGCAATAGCCTTTTCCGCGGCTATCCTAGCCTCCTCAATCTCCTTATGAGAGGCCTTACGTGATAACTGCGCCACATCCTCCATCGGAATAGGCCGCTCATCCTCACGTACCATCGTCCCATGGTATTTAGTTTCCTCCTTGCCTCTCCACTGGGCAAGCTGTAATGATCTATGATAATGGCATATTGCATTGCATGCGTGCGGTGATATATACCCGATATCCAAGAGAAGGCTTGCTTTCTCACATCCGCCATCTCACGTTGCATTAACTTGGCCCCATAAGCCAACGCCTTCTCCTTCGTCCCCAATCGTAAAGCCAAGACCAGCTTATGGCCTCTATGTGGGATCGGGACCGGGTCATCAATAAGATGATCCTCTATATCCTGCCACCACATTTCCGTCCGAGTTCCCACTGGGATGACTATAGTGAAATCATCCACCGATAGCCTGTTTTTCAAGACCTCCTTAATGGCCTTGACTCCCTTAGGGAAAAACAAATTATCATCCCAGTGACTCTTCAAGAAGGCTTCTACGATCGGCTTAGGCTGCTTGACCGGCAGCTTATGTTGGGTAACATTCCAAACCACATGAGACGTCGTGGTCGAATGCACATCTATATAGATGCTGATCACCGGCATCCTCCATGCCCGCAATCGTACCCCGCAACAATTCCGCTTTTGCTCCGTAGAGGTGTTCCAACCTCGCGTCTATCGCGGCCACTACCGCCTCATCCTTTGCGGAATCCCTACAGTCCACGTTCACGACCCTCACGTCGCGTGGGTCCCTGTAGGCCCAGCCAAAGGTTGTGGTCATGACATATTCCGTCTCCTGTATCTTGTCGTCAGAATTGTCAGCAACCACACTTGCTTCCCCAGAGTCCCCCGACTCTACTGTGCAGACATGGAAGAACGAGGCTGTTACAGGCTCCTGAATGTGGGGTGTGACCGAAGGCTCCGTGCCCTCGGACACCACCTTTGTCCACCCCCAGTCAGGGCGCATGACTAGTGAGACACTCACATCCAAATCGTGCGCTACCGCACATTGGCCTTCCCGCCGTAAAGGTTCATACGGTACTACCTCGTACCGCGGAGCCACCTCGGATCCACCGTACGCACCACGTTCAGATCCGTATAAATCCGAGCGTGCATTCGTCTGAGGTTCCGCAGCCCCAACAGGAGACCACCAGCAAAGGCTGGGACGACCCAAAACCGATGAGAGAAAGACTTCCCGTCTTTCAAAAGGAACGTAAGCATGACTGACCCTGAGACCCCGGTCATGCCTCCCACTCCCTTGATCCTCAACCGACACGGCCGAAACCCGTGTCTAAACCATGGTTCCCTGCTCCATAGTTCAATAAATTCCTTCCCGAGTACATTCAGAGATGCCATTGTATCATTGCCCACAATACATTCCTGCTGTACATCCTCAATAAAAATTTTAGTGAATAATAAAGGCAATTCAGCTTTCCCCGGGCCACACCCGTCCGCTGAAAGTGCTTCATAACCACCAAAATATTTACTATCAAGCGCCTCCGACGCTAACTCCACATTAAGGTCCGTGCCTTTATTCATCACCGGACATAGAGTGTCCCTGTGACTATCAAGGTCCTCGACCTGCTCATTCTGTCCATCCTGGCCTTCCAAGGCCACCGCGTCCGTAGCTTCCTGGACTCCCCGCGTTACCACGCGTGTCCTATCATCAAATCGCAGGTCATGAGTAACCATGTCGCCTCCGTGGCCGACAGGCAACTCACCCGACTTATTCTCCCTCCCGACCTCCGAGTCAGGCGCTGGGATTGCCTCCTGGGATCCCCGGCCCCGCACTTGCATTAATGCTTTGCCCTGCACATTCACCAACATGTCCACTAGCGTTATACCAAACGCCATACCCTGGACTTGTTGCTGCGGAGGCATCTGCCCTCCGACGGTCCCCTGACCGCCTCCCATCGGCATACCAGGAGCAGGCAAGATTGGTGCTGGAGGGATGTAAGACTGTCCCCCATAAGCAACCACCTGCTGCTGTGGCTGCCTTGGTAGAACTGCTGCTGCATCGGCTGCCCGTAGCCTACTGGTAACTGCTGCCCCGGAGCTGGACCCGCATAGTAAGCACCTGCTCCCGCCTGCTGCATATGCGATGAGGGAAAAGTTCCCGCACCCCCCCATACACATTTGCATTAGGAAAAAGGGAACTACCCTGATTGCCGCCCCACTGCGGGCTCCGATTTGAGTTGGGACGTTCCCGTGAATCTGAACGCCCTCCCCGACGTCGCGGTGGAGATCGATCTCGGCTCCGCTCCGGTGACCTATCTCGATTCCGTGAATCGCGTCGTCCTCGGTCGTATCCGCCACGAACATGCCCTCCTCGATCGTATCCTCGTCGATCTCGGGCTTCATCCCTCTCGTCGTAATGACGACCGCCCGATACATGAGTGACCTCACGATCACTACGACGATCTCTTGACCTTGAACGACTACGTCGGTTGTCAAGGTGCCCTCGATCCGACCGATCGCTCGAACTAGACGACGAGCTCGACGAAGAACTAGCAGCCGACCTTGCTGAGGACGCATCCGATGACCCCCGTAAATTCCATGAGGGGTCCACGGATTCATTCCCGTGCCTGCCCGGGATATCTCTTCCCATAGACGCCGGTGCGTCGCCGCCATCTGAAGTGAGAGGGTTCCATACCCTGAACTTTTCCCATTCACCCTTCAAATAAGGTGCCTCACCAGGATCCGTCCATCCCTTCTGATCGTATGCCTTCCGATCACGATCCTGAAGGTTCTTGAGCTCCTGCGAATACTTATTCGTATTCAACAAGCCATGGAAGGGACCCACTGGATAGTCGTAGCGTACCTTCCTCAAGACTTCCTTCTGCACCGAGTCATCCCAGCCTTCAGGATGAAAATTCTGGCAATTGCTCTTGCACATGGCTCCCGATTTGAGCCACAAGGCTCCTGCCTTCTTCATGCACAACGGCCTATGCACCCTGGGGTTGTAGTATGACCTCTGGAACCGTTGACGACCTTGCCCCGGCCCCCCTTGGGGTCTCTGACCATAGAACTGAGGTCCCCTGCGCGAGTACCCCTGGCCCCAATAAACTTCATCCCCGGGCTCGAATGGTCCCGCACCATCCCCTCCCCCCTGGTTCTGATTACCTTGAGTGGGAGTCCCTGACCTCGGACCCGACCACTTCCACTCATCGATGATGGTTTTCTGGACTCGACGCATGACTTTCCCCAACACGTCTTCATCCACGTTCCATATCTCCGGACTGGCCTCAGGGGTAGACTGTCCAGTACCCTTGAGGAGGTATTCCCATACCTCTGTGTCCGTCTGAATCTCTTTCGCCATCTTAATAAAGACTTGATTGTTCAGATCGAACAATGCCACAGCCGTCAATTTGAAGGCTTCTGCAGGTGTGAGCATAATCACCATGTCCATTATCCTCTGGAACATGTAGTGGAGTACAGGCTTCTTATTCACCATCCACTTGACCTCCGCCTGCAGCTGACTGACCTCCTGTGACTTAGAGGCAAAAACATGGTAGCCCATCTTCTCTGCGAGCATCAGACCAATACTATCGACACACATGGCGTCGAACCGAGTAGACTGCAGCTTTCCCCAAAAAGCTGCCCACACCTCGCTTTGCATAAGCCATTCGTTGTCCACCGATGACTGACAACGAAAGAACCTATCAGCCACTATGGCCACATCCTCAGGCGTATAAATGTTAGCTGAACGACAGACCCGACGTACCTCTGTCAGCCACATACGAAGCTCAGAGATATGCCTAGGAATTGCAACCTTCTGATTGTCCAGAGCAAAAGCCTTCTGGTCACCCAGAAGGCGGTCCACATCCTTCTGGTGACGTGCAATAGTACGACGTCGTTGCTCGTCGTTCTTTTCCATCTTACGGTTCCATGACGAAACCGCAAGCTTTCGTCGTTCTGCCTGGCCATCCCAAGCCACAGCAAAATGATAAAAAGCTTTGGCCATATAAACGATGGCATCCACTACCAGCAATCGTTCCAACGTGACGAGATTTTCAGACGATCCCGCTGTAGCCCAAGTGGGCTTTGTCCCTGAGACTGCCTTGTCCCAGAAGCCATCCATTGCGTCGAAAATGGGCGTGAACACGTCGTCTATTGAGAGCACTTTAGCCCCAACACCACTCTTGGGCCGAAAAATAAAGTTGCCCATTGCGTGCACAGTGGGTGACACTCTGGCCCAAACCTGACTGTGAAACTGAGCAAAACTTTTGCACTTCAGTCCATCTTGGATGCCCTTGATCCAAGACATCCCAAGACGGCCAACATACGTCGTACACAGGCTGTCCGTGACGTTTGACAAAGTCACGAGAAAGGTCTCCAGCCATGGCAGTGGTGCCCCAGGCTTCAGCTTGGACTTGTCCCAACCTCGCTATATTGAGATCGACCATTCCCTCCGTTGATGCCATCAATCTGGACGCATCCAGCCTCTCAGGCGTCCAGTAGTGGGTCCCCATGCCCACAGCTTCTGCAATCTGAACCACCATCTCTGCTGCCACCATAACATTGGCCACTGTGGTGCGTCCGATCACAAGTGTGTCCCACACGTTCCTCGTCGAACCAGGCTATCTCGCATTAATGCATTGTCTGACAGTCTGCAATGCCTTTGTGGACGGTAACTGGTCCGCCCAACTATCACCTGTGAGACGAAACTGCCACATCGTCTTCAAATCGTCTTCCAGACGAGCAGAGATGAAGTGCAAAGAGGGAGGTGTTCCCCCTGTTGTCGACGAACTCGACGCTGTGAGGGCTCCTGCCCCCATAAAACGTGTACCAAGAGAGGAAGGTACCAAAGACCCACCCCCCCTAGTATACGCTGGTGTAGAATAAGGGCTGCTTGCTGTCAACATCCTCCTCCTATTCTCACGTGGTAACATATCGAAATAAGAAAGAGAAGAGAGATGTGAGAAAGCAACAAATGACACACACAGCACACACACACAACTGCTCCACACACAGCTTATGAGTTATGCTGGTGACACCTGTTTCCTCCAACCGAATACAAAACAAATGTGCGTGCTCCTACACCTCACACACAATCTGTTTCTATCCCTCTCCCCCTAAGGAGAGCTCAACTGTCTAAAGCAAAACTTGAAAAAAGTCAACACCCTTTTCTGTCGGAAATTCCGAGGTATCAAAACCTCAAGAAAAACAAGGCAAGAAAAACGTGAGAACTTGAGCTTTTCGTGAACCTCACGAAAAGCAAAAAGCAAAACCCCGTTCAATTTTTGTTAGTGGCTCCAGATGTAACCGGAACAGCTACTCTGACACTTAGTCGTACCTCAACTGTAGAGGGGCAGACCAAGCATAAGAGTCAAGTAACGACAAGCCGGACAACACTTGCTGCCACTATGTAATGTACGGGCCGGCCGACACTACACAAATTTCACCGTCTTGGTGCCCAACGCTATGAATAAATCACCTTTGACATTATTAATAACTGTTATCAACTTAACGATAGCTATGCAAAGACTTAACGTTTTCTGCTTGAATAACGCTTTATACTTAATTAAAATGATTTGTGGCGTAATTTTTTGCGTTAAAACAGGAGGCAAATATTCTATTAAAACAGTGTTTACGTAAAAAACTTTAACTGAAAACACAATATCAAGAATATAACTTTGATCTACAAATAGTGTTTTCATCCACAAACAAAATAATTAAATTAAAGTAATTATTATTAATAAAATAACTAAAAATATTAATAAAAAATTTAAAGAAATATCAAGCATAATTCATATTTCACCGCCGAACAGCAAATTACACTTTTAAGTGTATTGCACTTCTGTTAGATTTCTCTATCACAGATTCCCAAGTCACTAACTTATTTTTTTTCTTAATGGAGTTGAGCTAGTTGAGCCCAAGTTGACACTGTTTCTCTGATTTTCCTACACACACATACAGACACAGACACACATGTCTACACATAAAAAAACACACACACACACACGAACACACACGAACACACAAACACACAAAAACACACACAAACACACACAAACACACACAAACACACACAAACCTTCGCACCTTC